>JAILXH010116794.1:9099-31351 GCA_023558415.1 Piaractus mesopotamicus
GCAATGTGTCCCCAGAACTGTAGATGAGAAATTTTGCTTAATAACATAAATACATCAATTGATTACCAGAAATTACCGAATCCAGGACTAGAAATGGAATACCACTACCACAGAAAAACCATCTTTGGCTCCCTAAAGCAGTGGTTCTTAAACTGTTCTTCAGGGACCTCCAGAGGGTCCATATTTCTGCTGTGTCCTTGTTTGGAGTTGAGACTGAGCAAATACATTCCTCTCAGGGTGCAAATTTTATCACTGGGGTGGTACCCTCAAGGGTATATCTTCATGATAGCACCATATTTTGTTGCATTTTTTAGTTGCATTCACGCAATGAAACTTGACTCCAGGTTTTTTATTTTTCGATTTAAAAAATGTTGGGTATGAACAGGTTTCCACTTAAATGTACACAACTGGATCTATAACTGCATTCTTTTTTCTGAAAATGTATCTGACAAATCTGTACTGTGCCGTTGATTACCGTGGACAATATTTTAACGCTTTTTCCTGTAGTTAGAAAGGAACAGAAAACCCCTTGACTCAAAACACACACTGGCATGCTCACTGGTTTCTATTATAAGTATGTCAATGAGTTTTCTGTTCTTTTATTAAGTACAGGGAAACATGTCTAAATTAATGTCTGTGCTGAGCAACCATATGCTACAGATGTAGCAGATGAAAAACACAGGAGTATTCTACTGAAGAACCACCCATTGAAAGGTTTGTTGGGCATCCAAAGGAGGTTCTTCTGCTTCTTCATCCTAAGAGGGAGCTAGCTAATACTGTATAGCTATTATTAAATTTGGGCCTTTGACAATCTGGATGTAACAGTAGGTCAGCTATTGACTGGCTGATGCAGTTTGGGAATGGAGGGACAATTTTGTTTCCTTGACCCACTTCTTCAAGGTTTCCTTTAATCTCCCGCCTCACAAGCTGAGCCTTTGATGTGGTGATGCCCTTCTTTAACACACTCAATATTTGATCTCATCCTGGTATGGCTAAATCTCGCCAAAGTGGTTTCACATGTCAGCCCTCTGCATCAAATATGTGATCACATCTGCATCAACTCCATAGAATCGACAGCCAAGAACAACACCTTTGCATATTACATGACACAGTACAGTAGGTGGTGCCGTGACCACTAACAGTTATTAGCCAGATAAACGGTTATATTTCACAGTGACTGACATGTATCCTTGGGCACTCTTGAGCAGCTGAGTTTGTACAGTAATAAAAATGTTGGCTGAAATTTCTGACAGCTGCTGTGGTACTCTGTGTGCTGCAAGTCAGGAGATGTGGGACAGTATTTGCTCTCTTCCACATTCCTCAATTTCACACTAAATTATGTGGGACCATATATACACAAATATAAAAACATGCTCACATGCAGTCAAGCATAATTATTAAAGCATATTTTTCCAATTTATTGCTTACTTTTTTCCATTTGTAGTTGGAATACATCCAGCAAAAAAAAAGTGACAGTTGCATGTGCTATTACATGTTGGAATATCTGACATTGTGATGAACATTTGTGCTGGCATCTCTAATTTGAAAAGTTTGAGTTTTTTTGGCTTGGTGTTGTAATGCTCGTCTTATTTTTGTCAGTGCCCTTATGTTTGTGGTGTATGCGACAACAACCAGATGGTAGAGCCTTCTGTATTGAGAGCCACTGCTTAATTAAAGCCGCACAACTGTAATGGTCTCATTCAGCACAGATAGAAGAGGAAATTAATCTGAAGGAAAAGATTTAAGTATTCATGACCCATGAATAAAGAGTTTCAACTTTGAAAAGGGTCAAACCATGAATATTAAACAGTACATCACTCCAAGTTCTGCTCATGATGATTCTGACAGTGAAGGGTGATGTGAAAAATAACACAGGTAAAGTATTAAGCTTTGTAATCAAAAGCTGACAAAGCTCAGTAAAAGCCAATATAAAATGTGACCTTTGTTCAAAAAGACATTTGGCCGATTCAACTTGAGTAACGTTTCCCCATAATGATTCTTAAATGAAAATGACAATATGCTATGTCATAAAGTACATAATCAGTGTAGGCAAAAGTCCAACAAATGTAATTAGAAATGAAAAATAAATGTTTTTTTGACAGAATATTAGAATGAGCTGATAGCTCTACATTTTACATTTCTTAATTCTAAAACTTGATAGTCCTATTGGAGCTGGTTTAGTTTGACCAGAGGAAGTTTTAGTATTGTAATTCGTAAGGAATTCCAATTTATATGGGACAAAGTATCTGCGTAATTTCCCCCGTTTTAGCATCATACCCTGGATGTTTATGCCAGCATTAAGATTAAAATTAAACCGGCCCAAACAAACAAACAACAAAAACTTCCATTTAATGCCAGATAGAATAGAATTAGGCTCATTTTATTTAGCAAATGCTGCGCAAGATGGTAACTGCATTGGTCTGAGAGGGGTACTCAAGATATTTTTCTTCTCCTTCTAATTAGGCCATCAGCAAAAATGTTGTAGATGACAGCAGTCCTGTGTACTTTACTCATGAATGTAATGGCTATCAAGTGTCCATCATTACAGTTCAGTAGGTCTGCTTGGAACTACATCCAGCTTAGTCCTCCATCCCAAAAGTACTACAAGTTCTGTTTGGTTGGTTATCAATGACATAGTTGGTAACAAAGCCCTGTTTCCAGGATCTTAATGGCTATTAAACCTATACATCCAGAGGCATATAACTTCCAACTTCCAAAACATGCTTTTGCTAAAAAACAACCAATTTATATGTTCATACATTCCGTGTTATCGCATTAGTATAAACCAAAAAAGAATCCAAATTGGTGTGTCCACTATGAAAACATAGGGGAACATGTAATATCTTATAAATGTAAAAATCCATGCCAGTATCCTGATAGGTCCTTTTGAATGTAGCCTTGGAGACATGGCTCAAGCTTTCAAGCTCATGGTTAAATATGCAGTGTATTACAGAATGGTCCAGAGCTAAAAACTCAAACACCAGGAAGTCAGTTAATGGTCAGCGAGGCATTTGCTCACTGCATGACAGCCTGATAAAGGAAAAAAGTCTGATTGAATTAACATACCGTTCCCTTGAGGTGACACGGGCAGGTAAAAGCAAAGACACATTTAGAGTTAAGCAAAAGGTACATCAAGTAAGAAAAAGATTTTCATGAATGTATAAATGCTTAATGCAAAAGACTCACAAAGGGTGCCCTGAACAGAATGATCCGCACCATCAAAATCTTAATTTCAAATCACTGAATCTTTAGGGAGGGTGATTTAGTTGGAAGGAAACTGACAACCATAGAATGTCTCCACAACTCAGATGGATCTGTCATAAATGGAAAGAAGACCTGCTTAGTTCCGTCTCTGTTACATGTGTGTAAATTTGCAAGTGCGGGTGTGCGCGTGCTTGCCGGTGTCCACAGTGTTGATGGGCATCCAAGCAGACGCCAGGTTCCATTGGCTGGACACATTCATGCCTCTCCCGTCAAATATCCACCTGCAGAGATGCAGAGACAAGACTGTTAGTGCGGAGACAGACACAAAGCAGCTCTCAAGTTCATCTCCCTGTTACCATGCGGCAGCCATTTTAAACAGATGGTGCCCAAACAACCTGTCATGTTTACGGCTGCTGCCATAAAAGACAAGAGTCCAACAACACGGTCCTGCAAAGGCCCCCAGGGAGCAGGCAGGGACCCACAAACAGCTGCCTGGGGGAGCGGTGGGGTCCCAGCCCCGGCAGCAGCCCTCCCTCGCCAGCCCTCAAAAACTCCTCTACCTGTGCGGACATGCTACATTTACTGCAATTAAACAAGCATGGCATTTGAATATGCGGTGACACCTCGCAACCTGCTCAACGGGGCCCGCATATAATCGTGTCCCCGCGGAGCCAGAGAGAAATTGTCCGTGTCACTATTAATGAAGGAATTTGCATTGTGATCTTAATTAAGGAAGGGGGGGATAATGAAGCTCACTTCTGAATTAGTTAATCGACAAAAACTTGTACAAATGTGTTTGCATGGCCTATAGGTACGGCCCGCTGGTAATGTATATTCTGCCAGAGGTTGCCGGGGGGTTACGTCAACTAAGGGTGGCGGGTCGCTAATAAGGCAGGTGCTGCTGGGCGTTTCTCCTTCTCCTCGGGTAGGCAAGATGGTGGCCTGACCCCTGCACAGCCGTTTGGCTCTCGCTCCCTGTCCCTCTCTGAGATGTCAAATAAAAAAGTACCTGCACGCACACACAGTAACCCAGGTGTTCTATTTCACCACTTTGTCAAACTGCACTCCAGGCATATATCTGCTAGCTTAAAGTAGATCTCTAGCATTATCCACTTGTAGCCTGCCAGTCATGCAGCAGTGTCGCGATCTGCCTCCTTCAGTGAGAAGTGTGTGCCTGTGTTTAATAGGCGACGCTTGAGCGGAGGCCAGAATGCATTGACACGCTGAGTGTATGTGTCGGCTGTATAGGGACACTGTAAGCAACCTAAAAAGGCCTCAGCAGCTCAAAGGTCTCAAGTGGCCAATGAATTATTTATAGGCCCTAAGAGAGCCTGAGTGAGAACAGGGCAAAGAATTACGGCACAATGGATTTCAAAGGAGGCCAACGTGCCAGACAGTCATGTCCAAATGAGCCAAGAGACTCTCAAAGCCCTGGTACTTGAGAGTAGAAGAGGGAGACAAGAGGGGGAAAAATGGAGTGAAAAGGGGCGAGAACACACCACTGGGATTTCCAGAAAACATTCCGAACAGTGACAGTATACATCCAGCGATTGAGCACAAGCAAAATAAAAGATGTTTTTACACAGTTGTGCATCTCCAGGGTGGCTTAAGAGTGCCTTTTCAATCTATTTGCTCACAAGGAATGACCTATAAAAATACTTCAGCTGCTGCAGTTAGCACGAAGAAGAGTGAATAATTGAATCTGAGTCGTAATCCCGCAAGAACACTTTACTCCCAGAACCTGTTTTTTTTTCTGCCTAAACCCCACCCCCCCAGACGTCCCGTACAATTAAGATCAAATTACACATGATTCTGATTTCTCTGTCACATTTGTCTGCAGCTAATCTCCATGTCTTAAGTCACGTGTGATTGTGGGGCTTTGTTTAGACAGAAGAGCAGCCAAAGACGCCTCTGAAGTTAAGAAATTGGATGTCCAAGCTCAAGCAGACAAAATCAACAAACAAGAAGCCTTCATTGCAAAATCTTCAGCTACACCAATCATGAGACCTCATATGAAGTCATAATCTGTAATCACACAATGCCATGAGAAACTAAACTACTGAATGTTTCACAGAACTTGCTAAGGACAACTTAAAAAAAAAAAATTAAGAAAGACTGAAAACCAATAGTCAATTTAGGAGAATTTAGAATTCAGCAATTTTTCAAAATATTATACAGCATTATATCACAATACAAAATTTCTATATAATTCCATATTTAAGATGTAAACAAAGTCATTCAAAATGTTGTGATGAGAAAGGATGCACTGTAGAGAAACATACTGACCCTGATTTAATTACAGCGGTGGTGACAGGAACCAGGTGTTACATTGTCTACACTGCAAATATTGTGTTATCCAAAACGATGCAAGCACATCTTCCCATTTTTAATATGTAAGACTGATAATAATAAAATAGTGGTAAAACTTTTGGTCTGGTGAACAGTTTCAGGATTTCTGCATTTTCTAAATTGTCTTAAAAGAGTGCCGCATATATTCGTGCTTTATGTACATTCAAGGGGCCATAAATATAATGACTGCTCACATATAGCGACTTGCCCTTTTATAATGCTTTGTTAAAGGGTGTTATGTTTTTGGCTGAAAATCGGTGCACTCATGTATGGCAGAGATGTCAATGATCATCTGCTACAAGCCCTTGCACATCCCTTGGAGTTAGACGCCTTGAGTCACTTTCATTACTGCCGTCCAGGGCTAGCCACCGAGTTACTATCAATTACCTGAGCTGTCTTTCGCCAGTGGCACCGAGCTTAGCTCCTTCTTCCACTTCTATTAGAGTTGGCCTCTGGGACCTCTGGCTAACGGGGGATAAGTGTCTCAAAACTGCATCTAAGCCCCCTGACATGTGAGGCCGGAGGGGAGAGCAAAAGAGTGTGTATGTGTCTGTGTGTGTGTGTGGGTGTGTGTGTGTGAGCATGTGCGCAAGAAATCCTTAATTTTTGGCCATCCCCCAGCATCGCAGCTTGAGGAATTACTTTGTGGAAGAGATCATGGTCTGACACCAGCCGCTAGCATTATTTACAGACGGGGCCTGGTGGCTGGGGGAGCTGTGTTCCACACCAAGCCAGTTGTGTAAATACAAGCCTGCGCTCGGACAAAGAGGAGCTCTGACTTCAAAACAACAGTAAAACTTGTGAACCTTACGAAACCTTTGGAGACCGTGCCGTTTGAAGTCCTGGCATCTCTGGTTATGGGTGAGTGGAGAATGAATTCTGTTGCAACAAACCATCATCAGGCCCATATGATCCCCTGATTGAGACCATGTGTGGGGCGGACCGTGGACAGCTCTTCCTGTGGGGCAGCTTACGCAGCTGAGACTGGTCAAAGGCACAGGGTGCATGTGTCCAAACATCACAGCGATGGGACACTGTTCACACAGGCCAGTGAGTACAAAGAGCATATAAAGATGCACTGAGTTCGCTGTTAACTATATACAGACATATAGACAGCAAACCTTTAGATGGTATCATCAAGGGAGGATGTTAAACACTTCTAACGAGGCTGACTAAGCATCTTAAACTAGTAAAACGGATGCCTTAATAGTGAAAGAGTACATGTACCAGGAAAAATAAAATATACTAATAAAAAAATACTAATAGAATGCATGGCTACTATCAACCAATCAGACTAAGATTGTTGAAAGGCAAAATGGTACCCTAAGAAAACCAGATTTACAATGTTTTACCATAATCAACATAAAACATACATGAAAAACCCAGAAGACATGTAGGTTCACTGGTCATTTTGAACAGTTAATACGAGATAAAGTGGCTACAAATGTGCAGACATCATGTCCTCTAGTTTCTGTCAGTTTCTGTCTGTAAGTTTCTCTACAGCACTCCATTTCACATCAAAATACTCTGAACGACTTTGTTTACATCTCAATTATTGAATTATGTGAATTCTGAAAAATAATAAAAAAAGTAATAAAGAATAAATAAGAATAACATTTCAAAATGAAGATAAAGTGAACATAAATTCAAGAAAGAAACCTACAACTCACCTTCAGTGCCGAAGGTTCTCTATTGTGCAGCTTTCTGATACTGTTGGACATCAGCACTAGTAGATCGCACAAGCTGGCTGCCTTCATGCAACATGGCATCTGTGAACCATGGCTTTACATTAAAGGTCAGTTCTCGAAGGTCACTAGACTAGAGCTGCCATCTAGTCTGCTGCAACAGATCAGAACTCATTACCAAATCTGGGGCTTGTCTGGGATAGCAGTCTGCCCAGCTATTCATACGGCTACACTGAAGAAAGGTTACAAAGGCAATCCAGGCAAAAGCCTGGCTAAGTTTAAATGCCAAACAGTATTTTGAGAAGTTTCATGTCCGTCCAGCATTAGGGGTGAGGGTCTAGAAAATGTGACCCTGAAGAAAGAGATGAGGGTCCAGGTGAGGCGAGCAGAAAGCAGTTGGGAAGTTCAACAGTGGACGTTGGGAGGAGGAGTCCATTGTTTTTGAATGCGTTGGAAATTGTGTTTGGTGTTAATAAAGGCAGTGTCAGAGAGTGCAGGGTCATGAAGCTGGCATGATTGGAGGTAGATCAAAGGGCCGGGTGCGGGGGGCTTCTCAGGGGGGATTAGACCCCCTCTCTGTTTGCATTTTCCCGCTGTTTTGCTCGCAACCCGCACCCGCCTCCTTGCCGAGATCAACCTTGGCTTGTTATGACAACAGCAACAACAAACAGAATAACAGAATACAGCTAAATCCACCAGATACCGCTCCACCGTGACTTTGTAATGAACTTTAGTTCAGATGGCAGCCGATGGAAGTCCTATTAGCCAGGTACCCTGAGCCCCAGCAGAACCCTAGACAGGTGCAGTCCAGCATACTGACAAGCCAATGAAACGGAGGCAGCACAGGATGAGGCATGCTCTGATGCCTCTCGCTTCTCTTTGTTAATTTGAACTGGATGTTTGACAACTTGGGCCTTGGGGGAAAATCACACAAAACAAACACTCACTCACCATCAAAAGTAAAACAGGGGAAAAGTGAGAATTATCCCATTTATAATTTAAAGTCTCAAACAAACACTATGACTTTCAGTGAAATGCGATTTCACATCTGAGATATGGTTAAGGAATAGGACATAAGGCTCAGACAGAGAGTTAAAATCTTGTAATACTTAGACACCACAGATCCCTCTTCCCCTTTATCAAAAACAAGTAATATCTATTGATCTATTGATCTTTTGTTTTGTCATTAAGATAGATATTCATAATAGAGGTAAATGAACTCATATTTCTCTCTCAAATCACATTTGGTTGAGTGTTCTTCTAATTAATTAAGCAAGTTTTAATGAGTTTTGTAATGAGGTGTACAGCGTGTAATGCTCCATGTACACATCTTTGTAAAGGGCCCTCGTTTGATTAATTCTAAGCCATTTAATTAGAGGCTATAAGATTTCCCTGAAGGATTTAACCCACAAAATCTGTCAGTGACTATTAGTAAGTCTAGCTCCATCAACAATAGAAATATACTTTCATGTAATAATGGCAACTAGGAGCAATAAATAAAAACCTGCCCTCTTTCAACTTCCAATCCAGCATCTGGCCAAATGACAGTGATTTCTCAATTGAAGACATTTTTCCTCTGTTATGCAGACAAGATCAGCACTAGCAAAGACTGATCATGCTGTTATACAACAATGTTCATGGGTACAAAAACACGCGAAAAGAAATTACGAAAGCCCGCTCCAGAACAGGATGTTTAAATACCAAACACCATAAAGGGACTGAATGTGTGATGTAGCTCCAGCTCCTTTTATTGCAGCAAGGATGTGCTCTGTGGTTGTGGCAGTAAAGTGCTGTGTATCCTGCCCTCAAACTGATCTTACCGACAGTGCGCACGGCTGGAAAAACGTGGTTGCTGTGAGTCCACAGCTGCGTACATGCAGGTGTGAACACACTGCACCTGGTGAAAAGCTGCTGCCTCTGTGCTGGAGTTTCATTGTGAATTCAGTGTAAATCAGGCCTGGACATAGATATTTGGGGGTGGCAGGAGCTCAAGGGGAAAAAGGGCAACATGAGCATGAATTACATATAATTTTTTTTTTACAGCATATTGTAGTCACTTTTATCAAGAGACACAGTCCAACCATGTTTTGAGGAAACCAGACTTAGTTTCATCGAAGGCAGCCAAAGCACTAACGTTAGTATCTAAACATGTATTTGTACCCCAATAACATGTAAAGTTGTGGCATTACTCACTACACTATTTAATTACCATGTAAACTTTGGCTATAACTCCATTTTAGAGCTCCACAGAGCCTTGTATAAATCCATGCTTTTATAATAATGAAAACTTTGTGTAGCAAGTTATTAACACTTTAAGCCAACATTCTACACACAAATTAACACACAAGGCTGAGCCTCATCTTGCAGGGAAAAGGGCAGGGTCTCAGGGTTTATCCGTGCACATGCCAGTTGTAAATTATGAATATGGCTTCATTAATTCTTACAAATGATGATAATCTGACAAACCGAAAAAGTTTAACATCATTTGCACTCAATCTGACCTTGTGTAAAGACTAAAGCCTGAAATGTTTGTCCAAAGTTGTTGAGAACTATTTTGGGGTCAGATGGGTTCAGACATTGTGCAATCATTAGGAATGCAAATGGGCCAGAATACTGTCAGGCTCTGGTTGGGCTTAAGCACAGTTTTGTTGGGCTATATTTCAGGCCTGAATAAAGCTCTAGTAAAGACTTCTACCGCAGCACAGACGCTGTACGCTGATGCCTCTGGGTGTCTGACTGGTTTTATATGCCAATCTGCTGTTCTTCTCCACTGGCATGACTGCACTACCCCTGCCAGGCTACACTTACTGCCATTAATATTACATGGCTGGCACTCATTGATAAAACACCATTTACGTGGCCTGTTGACAGCTGACAAACGACAACAAGTTGTTTCAGTGCACCACACACACTCTCACATGAATAAATGCGCATACGTAGCCAGTCTTGCAGGCTTGGCTTTGGATAGAAAAAGTGTGATAGAGAACGGAGAGTGATGGTGAAAAAGGGAGTGAATATGAATGGGAAGAATGTGTCAGAAAACAAGGGGTAGAGGATGGATGGATGTGTTTGGAGCACAGGGGGCTGATGAAGCAGGGCTGTGGGCTGGAGGTTGATGCAGACTGGGAGACCTCCATGGTCACGGGCCCCATCCTCCAAAACGACTCACTATTCCCACCACCTGCCAAGCGGCGGAGCCTCAGTGAAACAATGCCCGCATTATCTGCTGTCTCTCCTCAGCCTTCTCACCACTGAGTGACTAAAGGGCCATATGTAGCGTGCTCACATCCCATAGCATCAGCCAATTAACACTCTCTCATAGAGCACACAGACTCTCTCTCTCTCTCTCTCTCACACACACACACACACACACTTGTCAGGACATAAGGTCATAAGCATGTCCCATATGTAATATATTTACTGTAAACTGTATGTAACCAACTATATATATGTACACACATATAAACTCTGATGAGCCAAGGCATTATGACGACTCACAGATGAAGCAAATAACCATTATTTTGTAACAACGGCGCATGTCATATCATGTCATGAGATATTACACGGTAAAGCAGATAGTCAGTCCTTGTAGTCAGATTGGTGAGTGTAGGAGAAATGGGTAGGCTTGAAGATCTGAGCGACCTGGACAAGTGTCAAAGCAGTATGACCAGATGACTGGGTTGGAGCATCTCTGAAATGGCTAGTACCTACTGACAGAGGCCTGATGAAGGACAAACCATGAACCACCGACAGGGTGTTAGGCACCCAAGGCAAGACAAGCCACGTGAAGAAGTGTGATGCTCTGGCAGTGTTCTGCTGGGAAACCAGGGTCCAGAAATCCTGAGTCCTACCTAAATATTGTACGTAGAACTTAAAAGATCTGCTGCTAATGTCTTGGTGCCAGACAACACAGGGCACCTTCAGAGGTCTTGTAGAGTCCATGTCTCAGCAGATCAGGGTTGTTTTGGCAGCATATGAAGGATCAACAGCATATTAGGCATGCAGTCATATTGTTTTAGCTCAAATGGAGGTAGTGGCAATAGCCAGATCCTAGCACACCACTTTTGGTTCTGATTTATTAGAGAATATCTTCCTAACGTGCAGCTAACCCTAAACGAACCTAACCTTAACCCTTCACTTTAACTGTAACGCTAATGAAATGTAGCGTTTATAAGAAAGGACTTTATAAAGTGAAGATATAACTGACATTCCAAATGATAGCATCTGTTAAGTTACCTTGTAGGGGCACCAACACTTGTCATGAGATCATCCATAAGCAAAACTGAAATTAATAGCATAATCATAAATGATGCAGTTTTAAGTTTAAATTCCACTTTAACTGAAGGAGTAAATACCAGAATCTACAAATCCGAACTTGACCCGAATCTGACAAATGTTTGAGAAATCATGTCCCAACAAAACCCAACCAAACTCTGATGTGAAGAGTCATGTTCCATCAGGTACAGACAAACATTTTAAGCTCTAACCCACACATACACACACAAACACAGCTGAGTAGGAACAGTGCTTTCCCTCAGTACAACCACTCTGGACCCTCCTCCTCCTTGCAGTACAAAATCTCCCACAAAATCTGCTTAGCTTTCAGTGAAGATGTACCATTTGCTTGTCCCTAATTCTGAGATATTGCTTTGGTTGATTAAGGAACACAAACATGATCCATTACCGCTCCCCTCGCACCTTTCCTGCTCCCACATGTGCAGGAGCGAATGCATTAGGAACCAGCAGCCATTTGTCTGCAGATATTTCACCAGCTTCTGGGAGTCTCTGCTTAGGATCAAGTTCCGTCATATCTGTAATAACTTCATGTGACCTAAACTAGGTCACAGGCAAATTTAGAGTTAAGGGAAGACAAAGACAAACCCGCCAGAAAAAGGATGGAGAGGGAAAGAAAGGAAAACACTTTTGATTTACATTTCATGACCCTAAACATGATCATTTGGGTCATTTAAGTTTCACTGTGCTTCCCAGTAGTGCAGTTTGTCAGGGTAAGTCTTTTGAAGTCAACTAGAATTACTCATGACACAATAAACTATAACAATGCTTCCAGGACTACAAAAGACTTTAAAGGGCAAGTCAGTCAAGTGGAATGTGGTCCAGTCCACCAGACAATGCTTCCATCTTAACTGCACTGTCTTACTGGTCAAAACAAGATGCAAATACAGGGCTAAGGTATAGGCAGAGTGCCTCTGAAGACATAAAGCTCCACAAATGAAAGCAACTTGAAAAAGTTCCTATGCTCTGCCACAAACACTACTTTGTAGCAATTGATGCAAGGTTGGATCAGTTTTATATAATGTTGACAGAAATCCTGTTCAGCCCAATGAAAACTTGTAGCACACAACAAGTTTTTGTCAAAATGCCTAAATTTAGATTATATAATCAATTTCAAATTCTATTTATTTTGTAGGTGTTAAAAAGGTCACACTGTTAGGACAGATCAGAGGTAGTGTTTATGTCATGCAATCAAGGCATAGGGCTGCACAAGTAACCATATAATTTTAAGTGTCCATGATGAACACATTGTTAAGAGCTGCAATGACAATACATCAAATCACATTAGACACATGCAGCGCTAAAGTGCTGTAATTACATTTTTGAAGTGATTTAACCACTCTGCTATACAGCTACGTACAAAATCCACGTACACATGCACAGCTCAAAAAGAAGTCTATTTTTGTTACTACCAGCTCGTAAAACTCTTTAAATGTGATGAGTATTCTCACTCCCAGAATTTTGTGTAAAATGAGTGAAGTAGTAAAGAATGCCATCACAACAAAGCTGCGTCACCATAAGGAGCTTTCTAATGTTCAACAATACTGTCATCGCAATATCCAACAATTTTATTGACCATTACACTTTTTGGCCATATCAGGCAGCCCATAGCCTTTAATTGTTTGATTAGCTACAAGAACATAGTCCACGTTGGAAACTCAAAGGGACTCTAAACAACCGCTGTGGCAGTCCAACATGAATAATTCACATATATCTAATTTCTTATTAGGTTAAATGGGACTTTTGCCAACTGTAAAGCTTGCTCAACCTCGTAACTGCAACTATGATAAAAAAATATTTGTGGGTAGAGCATAGAAAGATCAACTCCCTGTCCAGGGAATGTCAATAAAAGTAGTCTCATAATGCTTCATTCACCAATCATTGCAAGACACTCTGGGTAAGATAAGTAAATGCATGTTCTCATATCAGTGATTCTGCGATTAATTTCTTACATGCATCTTCAGTGGTAAAATGTAACAGCAGTAAAATGATAGCAACACATTCAGAATGCTTCAGCTTTCTTGCTGATTTCCACTTTCTGTATATCTCTGGAAGCTGTATTGCTTCTTGTTTTTCAAAGAATCGATATATTTTTCCTCCAAAGTTCAGTCTTAGAAGCTGGTTGCATTTTCTGCTTTTAACAATCCATGTAATCCCAAACACACTCAATGAAGCTGAGCTCTGGATAAGACAAGTAAATTCACGTACTCATATCAGTGATTCTGGGACCAATCTGTTACATGCATCTTAAGCAGTAAAATGGAACACTGCAACAGTGGTAAAGTAATAGCAACACATTCACAACTGTTCAGCCATATTGCTGATTTCCACCCTCTTTTTGAGGTAGTTCTTTTGATAGTTGCTCCACACCTATCGTGTCTCTTAAATCTGTGAGCGCTTTAAGCAGACTTAAAGTAAGGGTCTCTCTCTGCACCGTCTGGCTGGCAGCAGGCCCATGGCAGTGACTGCACGCTGGAATGCCTCCAGCTCCTTCACCCAGTCCGGTGAGGAAGCCTCCTCTTCCTTAGACACAATGCTGGCAATCTGACAAAAGCCTCTTGGTCAGGACAAATGTGTCACTTAAACATTACTGCATGACTCTGCATAGGACTTATGCAAGCAGAGCAGCATAATGATTACTGTTCTTGGATATACCTTTCTCAGCATATTATTCAATTCAAGGGGCACACATATAGTATATTTCATAGAGCAATGCCATTAAACAACTTTGGAAGAGGAGAGTCCCATGACACAACCTATATGCCTTTTCAGAAAATGTTTTCAAAAAGCTAATAAAAATGTGGGAAACTACAAAGTCAAAAGTTGCATCAGTTAATCAACTACACACACACCCACACACACACACACACGCACACACACATAATAATAATAGCTGATAAACAATGAACCATGTCACACAAATTAAGGCAGCGTACTGATACAATGATAAAAATGATGCATGTCATCTCTATCATCATGTTCTAAAACTTCACACTAAGTCAATCTATATGAAAGAAACAAATGATAATTAGGATTAACAACAAATGTGAACCCCTGTGTTATCCCACCAGTCATAATCATGACCGTTGACATGTTTGTATCTCCTGTGAGTATGATATACATGTGGCAGTATGATCTTATTAAAATCTAAATAATAGACCCTTTAAAGAATGTATGTATCAAACATTGCAATTGTTCCTATATTATAATTTATTTCTCTTACTTCCTTTTTGTAGAACCTTGAAGTAGAAATAATTGAGCTTTGAAGTAGAAATCATTTTTTCTCAGGTGCACTCCTGAAGTAAACGGGTCTGATCAATTATATCACCCACATACACATGTCCATATGAAATCAAAACAACCTACAACTTAATCTATAGTTTACTGTTCAATAGACATTAAACACATTAAATACTCTTCTAGAGCTTTATGACATAAAACAAAATTTCAGTCACAGCTGTGACCAGTGGGATTAAATGGATTAATTTTCACAATTCCTCATCCAGCTATGACCAGCCCTGCTTTACCTATAGGAGTGTTTGGGCAAGACTTCTAATGTTACAATCACCAACCTCTGTAAGTTGCTCTGGATCAGACAAGTAAATGTGCAACTTTCTGGCATGCAAAAGTGTGAAGTTGCTTTTATTTCATGTTACATTGTCACTATTTATCCCAACACTTACAGTACTGTGCAAAAGTCAGAGACCACACTTCATTTATTTAATTTCCACTCAGCAAAAAAGTAGAAACTACATATTTAACAGGAAATTATATTTTCAAAGTTTCATTTTTGTATGTTTTTTCTTTATAATTTGACAGCTACACATCCTTTCATTCCCACAACCCATAGTGTCTCACAGCAGAATGAGGGACAGAAACACTTGCAGATTTGTGGAATTACATTTTCTCTTATCTCTTGAAGATGGAAGCTTTAAGTACTGTTTGCCCAATGATAACAGATTTTGTGGTGTACCAGGCCTTGCATGGTTGTTAAGAGTCCCAGTTATCTTATTCATTTTTTGAACTCCAGTTTTGGAAACTTCTACATATTTTCCTTTGCTGGATATCTAACCTCCTCAGAAATGTTTAATTAAAAATGAATAACTTTAATGGCCATTTTGACTGGAAATTAAATACATAAAATATGGGCTCTAACTTTTGTATGTTACTGTATTATTACTACAGGCAAAATTTTTACTATAAACAGCCCAAAGACTATTTACAGATTGCCTTTGCTGGCAGCTGCCCAGGCTATTGTAAGGGCAGCCTGTAATGCTGTCTGCTTCAGGGCTCCATCCTCAGTCTGCTTAGTGTGCAATCAGCCAGATGAGGCATTTAAGTTGGGCAAGGCGCAAGGGCAGCCCCTGAAACCCACACCACCACACTAGCTCCCCCAGGCAGGCCGTGTGGTGCCTCTGTAAAAATACTGACTTTGGCAGGCTGCCAAAAGGCTCGGGCTAAAGCAACCCCTGTAGTGGCTGCAGGTCGTACCCCGTACAGGGCGTGGCATCACAACAGCATAAACATGCCACAGGCAGGTGGGAACTCATGAGTTCAGTAGAGAAGGCTTATTTGCCACCATGCTGTATAGTTTTTTAGTCTGACTGTCTGGAACATGTACATGTGGCACCATTCTGGAGCTCAGCCACACAGATAAACAAAAACTTTCAAGTGGGAGTGAGTGGACTTGTAGTGTGTTTACCGTAGAGTTGAACGTCTAGTTGCACTTTCTGGAGTTTGTTTAAGAGCAGCCTGTTCTCGAACTACGAGGGAGAAGCGCTGCCAGAAATTCAGCCCGCGACACTGAAAATTAACCATCAGTTGAATGAGTTGAATCAAAAGTAATAAGACGACACACTGTCCTTGCCACAGCATCTCACTGCTGCCCACTCAGCAGCAAGCGTCACAGTCAAGAGCTGCAAAATGAGTCATACAGTGACAGAACCAATGACGAGCGTAAGTATATTTGCATGTGCTTGTGCATATTTCACTGTAAACTAATTCATGGTGTTTCATTTGAACATGAAATTCAAGGAAACCTTGGCTAAATAAAGCTTTAGTGAATAAAGCTTCAGTTTACCTTTAGCACTACTCTAACACACTTTCGACACATGTGGTCCTCAAAAGGACAGACGCATTAAAAGGTATGGACATCAGAGCCACTATTACCCAAAGTCTAATCACCTTCTCTGCTACATGTCGTAGCTGGACTCAGTCATATTAAAGACACTTAAGAGTGTTTTTTTTTTTTTTAAAGGGGGTGGTGGTGGTTATTGGAGCCATTGAAGGGGAAAATAAAGGGGACATATTGACTTAAAACATTGTTAATAGTCAATGCATCATTAAGGGATCCTTCTTCATAACTCTCACAGTGGGAGGGCTGAAAAATGATCAAGAATAATGTGCCGTGCTTTGTAGCCACCGCAGTCATTTTCTGCATACAAATCCTCAATGAAGGGGAATGCGGAGAGGATGAGAGAGAAAAGGATGGGGGGAGGGAGAAAGAGAGAGAGAAAGAGACATAGAAAGAAAGAGAGAGTGAGAGAGCCAGGGAAAAAGGGGGAAAAAACTTCAGAAAGTCGGCCATTCATGTGAACATAGTTCAGAGAATTTGCAGGCTGAGTGAAAAAGATATTTTATGCAGGCACATAGCTGTATTCAGTGGGGGTAGACTGAAGCGGCTACATGGAGACTACAAAGCCGGACTCCCATGGCTCATGAATAAGTTGAGGAAATGATCAGAAAAAAAAGCAGAGCGATGTTTAGACAGATGGGCCACTTAAAACGTCCAGGACAGAGCGCAAAAAAATAAATAAATAAATAAAAAAATAAAAAAAGAAAGAAAGAAAAAAATGCTTTTAATGAAACTTCAGATTCACCAAATAATTGATCTTTATTCTCGCTCTCTATCCCCCAAGAAAGGTGAGAGCAAATCTGATGTTACAAGTGCCTATCGAAGAGACATTAAAAGACACTGCTGCTTCCAGTCGCTCAGATTGAATTAAATTGACATCATGAGAACTGGGGGAAAAGACAGAGCTAGGCACAGAATCAAATGGAGGACTTTCAAAAAAAAAAAAAAGAAAAGAAAAAAAGGAGAACGGAGTGCCAAAGAAAATAAATAGCAGGGGAATTTTTCTCTTTTGGGCTCTTAGAAGGACGCAAGCAAATCTTTGAGTGAAGCATGTTCCTTGGTATTTTCAGAAATATCATTTGATGAGATTCTGGAAAACATTTTTTTCTTCCTCTAGGCCTTTAAAGTAATATCAAATGCAGCCTTGCCGGGGACAAAATGATACTATGAATTTAGAAAGCATGAATTATTAACAATGTGCACTATATCTAATATACCACATGTATAAGAAATTATTGGATGGATGGATAGATAGATAGATAGTTAGATAGATAGACAGACAGACAGACAGACAAATAGACAGATAGATAGATAGATAGATGCATATATCTTAATGGCATATCAAGTAAGTGATTTAGCATGCCCCTCTACAAGACTCTATTTTAAAAATGAAATTAAAAGGCAACATTTCAATGCCTTAATCTCACAGGTCACACAAGACTCTGCAGACCGCCAGATTTTAAATGCGTGATGACAGCTGCTCCACCAAACCCTGTTCGTGGCGTACAGTGTATTACAGAGTCTCTCTGTTGTAATCACAATCCATTTCCACAGCTATCGTTCACTGTAGCAGGGCTTCTCTCCATGGTACCAACAAAGAGTAGAAGGGGAAACCAGCCTACTGTATAAATGTTCTTCACACTGTCAACCATCACTCAAGTCTCTACCACCAAACTTTATGCCAATCCTACGCTTAGAATCGACCTGCTCAGAGATGACATGGGAAAGGCATTAGAAGAATAAATGCTAAGCAGCATCTCGCTATAGAATGAATTGGATTTTTGGAGGTGCGGTGGCTGGAACAGCTTGATGCGCAGCTACTCCAGCGTTCACTATTAACCCCTTTAACATCCATCCACGGGCCCTACTTCAGTCTGCCATTACGCTCCTACTTAACCAGCAGCCGTTCTGCTTGGCTAGTGGAGGGAGAAGCAGAGCGGCTCCTCGGAAAATGGGTTTTTCTACGAATCAGATTAATCAGATCTTGTGTTCTTCACCACAGAGGAATGAAAACAAAATTTGGTAGACAGACTTCAAGCTCTAATCAAATTCGCCAGCAGCTGCAGCCCACTAGAGCTGGCCCTGAGGTGCGAGCCGAGAGAAGAAAATGTTAAAAACATGCTAACAGATCTTAATAGAAATGAGTCTACCAATAGGTTATAGTCTATTGCCTAAAGGCAAACTTAGTTAGGTGACTCTAAAATTATGTTACAGTAGTTAAATGCATAATATAAACACAAGCTCTGTATTCTAAAAAAGGTAAATGGTGCTAAGATACTAAAATACTACTTAAAAATCAAGATGCCAAAAATTGTTATCTATAAAGGATCTTCACACTCACAAATTTCTTCTTCAAATGTGGCTCTTTAGGGAACCAAAAGTGGTTCTTCTATGGCACTGCTCAAAAAGTTATTTGTGGCAGCTTTTTTATGATTGATATCAGAACAAAACAAACAACTGAAACATAATGGAAAATACCTTCAGACATTCAGACAGATGTTTGACATTTTCACCTTTTTCTCCCATACATTGTCCTGTTCATTGTGTAGGACATATCGCTGTTGTGGGAAGAAAACCTCGTATCTCCACTTTTCATGTTTTTCAGTTTTTGAC
Organism: Piaractus mesopotamicus; assembly: GCA_023558415.1. NCBI lineage: Eukaryota > Metazoa > Chordata > Actinopteri > Characiformes > Serrasalmidae > Piaractus > Piaractus mesopotamicus. The sequence goes on from JAILXH010116794.1 coordinate 28,378, forward strand.
ATAATTTAAAAGTACCCATTGTCCTTTACATTGTACGTAAATTTCATGATGAATGGACTAAAAGAAATGACCCAAAATGACTTGTAAAAAGTCTGATTCCAATGACTTACATTAAAAGTAAAGTAGGTTTTTTCTTTCTCCTGTAAAGTTACCATTTTGGAGATGAGGTTTTCTTCCGACAACAGCGATATATTTGTATAGCATCCACAACTCTTACAGCAGTTCTTACAACTGTCATACAGCTTTCCACCCAGAATCAAAGGCACACAAGCAACAGCTACAGTGCACTAATGTTGAAGTTGGAGGGGGAGGGGGTTGCTGCACATAAGACTTCACTCAGTGGCAGAAGAGCTCACTTTGAGGTAAACATGACCCTTCCTGACCTTTGGGAGATTGTGTGATTGTGCTGGTCTTGCCATTAACGTAAACACCTGTGTTCCAGGCAGGGGGACAGCAGTCAACATCCGCAGTCCTCGGCTCCGCAGTCCGGCATTGATTTCCCTTTAAGCCCAATACAGCAGCCACACACCTCTGGCCCCACTACAGGCAATATTTATCCAGTGGCCAATAGGGGACATCCTATTGTGGGGGGCTCTGGAGGGACAAAGGCGGGCTCAATGGCCAAGAATCACCCCGCACGTTGACACCAGGACTCTGCCAAAGCCTATTCATCGCAGCGCCTCAGGGGAGCCATGCAGCTCTGTCCTACTCCTTTTTTCTTCCTTCTCTCCCTCTTTCTCCATCTCTCTGACAGCGACTTCAATAGGCAGAGAGTTACTCTCACAAACATCATCTCACATCAGTTTCATTCCTTATATTTCAAATCCATAACGGCTGGTGCTCAAGGCATGATTGGCAGGCTTAACTTTAAAGGCATAACGTGAAAAAAAGAACTCTACAGTCTTTGTACCAAGTTTCTGCTTTCTCCTCACAGTGTATTTGCTACTCAGATTTAATTTTTATCAATAAAAAGATATCCTGCACTACTGTTACACTGCCATACTGAGTCACAGTGAACTGCACTGGACATAAGTGATGCCTTAATCCACTGTGCACTCTCAAAAATAAACTTTCTTTGCAATGATGGCACAGAAAAAACACTTTACAATATTTTTTTTGGAAATTACGTAAAGTAAACGTCAGATGAGCCACTTTTAAAGAACTGACCATGTAATGTGGAGGTTCTGTGCATTCTTAAAACTAAAGCTTCGTAAACCTTCTTGTATAGTTCTACACTCACAAAACAAGGTGCCACACTGGATTATTTGAGAGATACCATGGAACAACCACTTTGGGGTTCCTAAAGAACTATGTTTGAAAATAAGAGTGTGAAGTTTTTTAAGGTGTAAACAACCTTCACATAATGAAAAGGTGCAATAGCAATTTAAGGGTTCTTCTTAGAACCTTTACAACAAATGGAAGTTTTTCAAACTTTGCAAAGTTTCTTCATTCATCTCATTTACAAGAATGGTTCTCTAAAGAACTATCCACTGAATGTTTTTCCGGAAACAAAAAGCAGTTCTTCTATTGTGTAAAGAACCCTCTTGGCATCTTCACATTATGTGGATGTTCTTTAAACTTAAACTATAAAGGTTCCTCACACTCTTATATGTCATTGTATGTCATTAAATGCTTATTTAAAAAACCATCCACTGAAAGGTTCTTTAGGGCACCAAAAGTGGTTCTTCTATGGCACTGCTCTAAATATCCTTTTCCGTCGCCTTCATGTACCTGTGGCCTGTGGGCCTTTCTGCAGCGTGATGAATGCACTGGCTCTCCAGGTGGGCAGTGGGAACTCGATGAACTTTTCCAAGGAATTCCGGGGTCAAAGGTCAACCTGCAGGGGCGAAGTAAAGTGACGTGTGTCGGAGCCCTGCACTAAAGATTGATGCGCTTCTCTGCTATCCTGAAATGAATTTTCCAGTCCAGGAACTGCAGGGAGTGTGGGGTCCACAGGAAAGCTGGCTGAAATGTAATCAATAGCAAAACAAAGATGCTAGAATTGGCAGAGTTTTTGGCTAGCAACCACCCGGACTCTGAAATGAGCTTTGAAGGGAGCCATGGCGACGGCATCAGTGGGGTGGAGAGCTGTCTTATCTGAGCCTGGCCAATGGCTGCCGAGCTTCTGTCCCACCCCCAGCACGCGAGAGGCTTAATTGAGAGGCCTCCTAAAGACAGGCAGTGCTCACATCTGCACACTGGGCTAATCAATCCAGCCAGCCGGAGACACACAGCTCCACAGAGCAGCACAGCAAACAAAACACAATCACTCAACACACAGCCCCAACAACACCACAGAGTCAAGAGTCAAGGGCACTAAATACAAATTAGGTGTTATTTTGTGTTATTTTTATTAGTGCTTAAAATGAAATTCTCAAGGACAATAACATCATGGGAAGAGACTCCATGACAAATGGCAAAGAGGAAAGAGCCTCCATTTTTGTGTACTATATAATATTTATTATACATTTCTATTACAAACTCTGGTGCTCTTTATATTATGTGCACATTTTATGAAATGAAACTCCTAACAACCATGCAAAGACCTCGTCCACCGCCAAAACTGGTGTCATCACTTAAAGCTTTCACTTTTGTGAGATGAGAGGAAATGCTGGCTCCACTCTTGCTTCAGATTGGAAAAAATCCACAGGTGTTTCTGCCCATCTTTTCACTGTAAGAGGATAACTCATTGCTATGAGTCTAAAAGAATACGAAGAGGAAGGATGTCAAGAAGTCATTGCTGAAAAAAATGAACAAAAAAAAAAAGGAAATATAACTCCTAAGACTGAATTTTAGAAATGTAGAAAAATATCCCTGCAGATTTCTTTGGAAAACTAAAAGCAAGTCTCCTGAAAGGAATGGAATAACTAAATTAATTTAACTTGATTAAATTAAACTAAATTATATATATATATATATAGGGAGAGAGAGAGTGAGAGAGAGAGAGAGAGAGAGAGAGAGAGAGAGAGAGAGA
>JAILXH010116817.1:3703-16196 GCA_023558415.1 Piaractus mesopotamicus
AGGCAAGTTGACCTTGAAGGGTAGAGCAGACTGGTAAAAACCGGTTGAAACCATTTTTTAGAAGTGAGAGCAACATGCAATTGCCAAACTGATGAACAAAGAGATGCACCTATTAGAGAATAAGCTAACATGAAAATTTGAGAAGTAAGGCAGGGGGATATCAAATTACCCCAAATAAAAGGTACATAAACTATTGTTTGGAACACTATTTGTGGAGTTGGGTCTCTCGAGACCCTGTGCCACCTGATGCTAAAATAAAGAAGAAGCCTTTTCCCCTCTTCCACAAACTCAGCGTCTGAAGACTCTTTCCTTTTTGACATCTTTTGAAAACTTAGAGCAGTGCAAGTGTATAGCTGGTATTAAAATATTTCTTTTTTATTCATAATATTATGTTGGAGGCCTGGGGTTGAAGGGGATAGCCCTTGATTCCAACAATATTATGTACCCAGGCTGAAAGATAGAAGGAGAAACTAGAGAATGTCCTAAGCATACATAGCACACATGTCCTTTACCATAAGCTTACTTTACCATATTTTGATAACCTTTTTGATGTTTCTGAAGGCCCAAATTGACACCTTCATTAGAAAAAAAATGTATTTCTCATTATTCTTAAAGAATGTGACTGGGTTAAACTACTGAACGTTTACAAACAAGCGGCCTACTGGAGGGGTAAAAGAATGCAAGACGCATTGCTGTTGGCACTGTATCTAAAACTGGTCTCTAATTATTATTTTATGAATGAAGGATTTCAATTAAAAGTACATCATTAAGCCCGAAAAAGGTGCAAACTTTGCAGGCTCAAATCTCTTTTTTGGCCCTTGGATTTGTCCTAATCTTCTCCCCACTCACTGCACCCCTGGTTGGGGCTCTTAATGTGGCCTGCACGTCCACAAACGGGGGGATATAAATCATTACTCTCAGGGTAAATGTGTGTGTGTGTGAGTTCCACACTGCATGATTTGTAATGCATTAACAAGAGCGTGTATACTCTATGAAAGTGAATGTATTCTCTTTTGGAAAACCTTGACCAAAGATGATTTCTCCCCTCATCATAAAACAATATGAGGGTCTGGTGTAAGACTGACCACTGTTGAAGGTCATTCTGCTTCAGGTGCATTATTGTACAATGGACATTCTTTCACGGCTGTGTCCTTGGTCCACATTGAACCACTAAAAGCTTTAAATTCATGTGTTTACTTACTGGAATGCTTATGGATTCCAGGAGCGGCCTGTTCAAAGGTGTGTGTTTTTTTTTCTCTGCTTGTAAGCCAGATTCAGGATTCTTTTGTTTGCAACTATTTTCTATCCTTGAATGAGCTGACAAGTATTTTAATAGCATGGTGCAAATACCAGAGCAGCGGGGGTGTTGGAACCAGAATAGGGTCTGATAAATGGGGACCGGACTGCTGTGGACTTCAGGCCTGCACTTTGACCACGGCGGCCTGCCAGCGTCCAGCACAAGACACCTTAGTAGGCAGAAATTCCACAAGAGGCCCGGCAGGTGTTTGGCATGTTGGGTTGGCAATAGAGAGAAGGCCCGTTAAAACAAGCAAGAGAGACAGACACACACCTGCAACGGAACTGAACTTAAACTTACATTACAAAGCTTCAACAGGAAGGGCAAACTGATTCAGAAGTATTATTGATATGACTGGTCCTGAGGCTTCCTTCTGAGAAACTTATCATACATTAAAAATGTCTTATTTTTTAAATAGTACTTGCACAATGACTCTAATAGTTCCAGTCTCATTTTTTTGCTAAGCTTTGGTTTGGAACAAAAGGGTTAAAATGCCCAATGAAAAATTATCCAATGAGGATTTATTTTTCTCTGTGGTAGATACAACCAAGGTAGCTCTCTCATTGGTGGGGAATTTAAGAGCTGGACTGAAGACCTTACAGGTTAGAATAACTACCAACATTATGAGAAATTAAACAGAAGTGTCAAAGAATTAAGATTTGACTTACAAAGGGACCAATTTTATGAGAAAAATGTCATGCTGGGCCTTCTGTAAGCCCAAGATACGTCACTGACTGCGAATACATGCTTGTAGCTACACCAAGTTTCAGTCAAAAGGTAGAAATGGAAAAAAGCAGTGTCAGCTCTATGTCAGTATTTTTTATTGAATGAGTTACTGTAAACCTTCTACTAACAATGAAAAATCTAGGTTAATATGCTTTTCATAAGCTTTAAATCTCTTTGTTTAACCTAGAGTGGCCAAAAAAATATTAATGTGCTTCTCTGTTAGCTTAGCATCGCCAGTATCCTACTAGTATCCTCTAAGGACTCAAGCAAAAATTAGCACTTATTGTAGAGGTGTTTTCACCCTCCTTTTTTCACTGGGTGTTGACATTTATAGCTCAAACTGGAGTCCTGTCTCTAATAGTCACGCTTTATCATAGATATAGATGTATAAATCTTGCTACTGTTACATCAAAACCTTGTAAGTTCTGAAATGGGTAATACTACTAAGGAAAACTGAATTTCACAAATTTCTTTTTATTGTCAGTATTACTATTAGAATCTGGATATTAGCTTTGGAATTATTTGGTGTCAAATCAAACAGAAAATCAATGTCATCACCCACCTATTCTTCAGCTTCAGGGTTTCACAACTGTACTCAAAAAGCATCAATTTAAAGTTCACCCACTCAGCTGACTCACTGAGACATTCTTTATGCTCCTCCTCAATGCCAGATCTCTGAAGTGGCACTGTGTGCTGCAAGAATGGGGATGGTGGGGCTGGTGTTGGTTTGCCCCCATGCCCTCATGCCCTCTCTGTGGCATTCTGGGAGCACAGCTGCTTGGACATGCAGGCTCCATATGCCGGTGGCAGTGGGGCGCACCACAGCATCAGCACAGGCCATCAATCACCCGGCCACCGCGCCACACTCCAGCCGAAACTTCAGCCCACAGACTTCACCTGGTCAGATCTAATGAACCCTGAATTAATACAGTCCAAACGAAGGAGATGGACATACAGGTGTTAAATAGCTTTGATGTAGGTTTTAATGTTTCCTATTACCTAATTTCAGAGGTGGAATGTATCAAATTCTGCTTTCCACAACCTGAGGAAGCAAATAGCTGGCTGGTTAGCTTTCTTTTCTTTTTATTTTGCTGTTTTAGAATAATAATCCTGACAGCTCTTTATTAAACTGTTGCTTCAATGTTCTTTTAGAGCTGTTTTATTTAGCTAATGTAGGTTAACTAGGTTAACTAATAGGTTAGCTTAGGTAGCCAACAAGACTCATGAAACTTGACCTTCTTTCTGTAAGGCAAATAATGAAGTAACTTAAAACAATTACTTAAGTGTTTTCGAATGAACAATGTATTTACTTTCACTTGCGTGATCATTAGAGCAGAAGTACTTGAGTAGAGATTTAAAGTACTAGAGATTCTCAGCACTCATACTATAACTGTCTGTTGCCTAAAGTGGATCATAAAAGAGAAAGTGGGTTATTTTGACACATGTTAATGCTCTGGAGCAATTAACTTGAATCCTCTTTCTATGCTCAGGAATCTGCAGTAGATCAGCCAGAGCTTTGGAGCCCAGTTCACTTAACATAGTTACACTGTTCCAGCTACAGTGCCTCTGAATCAGGTAATCAAAAGACTCATAGTTCATTAGCTGGTGAGAGCAGTCAGGTGTGCTAGGGCTTGAAATTGAACAAATACTGTATGAGAAAGGCCTGGAGGTCCCCACAGACAGGCCTGGGAGCCAAGCTGGAAAACCTGTACAGTCTACTAATTACTGCTGCTATGTCCTCAGCACTAAGTACATTGGCCCCACACTGTTGAGCACACGATTTGTGGTGTGCAGCACGGATGTCATTGCTGTATAGCTGTTTTTGTTACTTCACTGAAGTTACTTGGAATGTTACGACAGTTGCAATTGACAATGTGTCAGTTTAGCTTCTGAAAAGAATCGAGAGGAATTGCATTTAGTAAAAATCAGTCCTTAAATGTTCTGAACTCTTTAAAGGTGCTGTTAACTGGACTAAAAAGAGTACAAATATCTCAGTGATACTAAATATATCTAAATTAATATAACTCTCTAAAGTTAGATTTTAAAAAACGCATCCTAAACTAAATTCAAGCAGGGTTAAAACTGAACTGCTCTGTCTGACCATGTGTCAAGGCCATATAGTGATTATGTGGCATAACTCCTATACAATCCTACAATATGACCACCATTGCTCTTTATTTGACAGTCACTAGTTAATTCATGCAGGATCCTATAGCTAACAGAAAGGAAGCAGATTTTTAGCAGTTGACTACTGAACATGTACAAGTAACATGCAAGTCATGAGCGACAACAGCAAGACACTTTGTGCTGCAAGTGGAATGAAATTGTAAGCAGACACTTCTGTCAAATATCTTCATTTTTAACATGTTTAAACTTCATTCACTTGACTATATTTACATACAGAAACTCTAATTAATAATCTGGTTGGTACGGTATTCCTTCATCAAGTTAACTTAATATAATTCATATATTCCTTAGTTAAGGGGTTAAGGGGACAAATGCCAGATCTCTGAAGTGGCACTGGGTGCTGCAAGAATGGGGATGGGGGAGTTGCGTCTTGAGTCAGTAAACATGTACGATCTGAGTCGCCCCTCTACGTACAAACCATGGACCATTATTTTTAAGTCTAGACTATATTTTTAAGACTAAAACACATGGCCATTTGTGTGGAATTGCAGGTTCCTGGTGAGTTCTTCATCTGCTTCCTGTGTGGCAGTGAAGACCCCTGTGGCTGTGGAATCTGCCCTCTATGTTGTAATCTGCTTCGTAATCTGTCCATTATGGAGCAGTGATGCTGTGCATGTCAGCAGGACCTGGAGCTCAGGGCTCAGGATCAATAAAACTATTCGTGGGTGGGGGGCTGCGGGGGCTCTACGGGCCCTGCGTCCTGGGGGACGTCGATACTGTCGATTGGGTATTAAAGAGCACTTCGTCAGCCTCCGGTCACAGGGGGCCCCTGTGTGTGGGACCCTAGGGGTGGCAGGGTAACCTCCAGTGTGTATTAATACCAGGGCTCTCCCCTGCGTGACACCCCATCCCTCCTGAGTATCGACAGGTGAGGTGACAAAGAGCCTGCTGGGTGCTGCAGAAAGGCCGAACTGAGAGAGAGTGCACGAGAGACATGGAGTGTGTATGTGTGTGTGTGTGTGTGTGCGTGCGTGTGTGTGTGTGAGAGAGAGAGAGATGCTGATTTGTACTGAGCCATGTACAAGATCACAGAATTTCAAGAATGAAAACCTTTTACCCCAATTTGCTGTTTATGGAGTAATTTAGATTACTAATAGGAGTACACTGAAAAAATGTAATTGAATTTACTACATTCGAATGTGCACATCATTCCCACATAAATAAAACATTGTCGCTATTGCAACAAAACTTTGTATCTCCAGAATGGAGAAGGAAAAATATTCTCAACATTGGAATGGACATAATTAGAAAAAGAAAAAGCTATTTTGGACCATTTCATTCCATTTCAATTCATCTATTCGTCCTGGAATACTAACACAATGTAAAGAACAGCTGGAATTTACAAATTCTGTCAAAAATAAAAAATAAATAAATAAAAGCAACAATGAATATATAAGGTTTTATTCCAGCAATATATTACATTAAGCACAAATATTGCAAAGACAAAGTAAACCAAAAGACCAAGTTCTTATATTAGGTTTTACTCATTTGGAAATTATGTCCACATTTGAATTAAGTGAATCCAGTGGTGCAAAACGAATAGACAAAGTGTGTTTATGTGAAAGTTTGAGCACTGAGACAAAATCTTGCACTACTAACCTAGAAGCAAAAGTAGGGAGCCAAAAATACATTTGAGTGAAAATCAAAAAGCAGAGATGTGGACTCGAGTCAGCGACTCAAGTCAAAATTACTACAGTTCTATGCAGTAATTACTATAAAGTCACAGTGGCGTCAGGTTCGATACAGCTTCAAGTAACATCATGATAACGAATAATGGCTTATTCATTGTATTCAGACAGATGGACAGAACAAAGTGCTACATACAGTTAATGCAGCAGGTTAAAGGAAAGAGGAAAAACAACTCAAAACTGTCGGCTAGCACTTTGCTTGGATAACAAGTATCCTAGCTTGTGCCGTAGCTAATTTAGCCAGAGACATTATGAAGGAGGAGACAGGTCACTGGTTGGAAAATGAATGGGAAAGCTTATAAAACTCCACATGATGTCTGTTTATGGGGAATGCCCCTCCCTTCAACAAAAACAGCCTATCGGCTTGCTGGTTAAGCCACAAGCAGGAAAAGCCCCCACCCCCATGTCCCTACTTTTTCTAACTGCATTAGCATATCTGTTTTTCAGAGCTGTAAATTCGAAGAAAAAAAAAAATAAAAAAAATAACACAGATTTGTAAATGCTTCTTTGATGGTCTAAATCAGGGGTGTCAAGCTCAACCAATAAAAGGGCCACATTAAAAAATCTTATCAAATCTGTGGGCCAGCTGTGTTGTTATTTTATTTTTACCTAACATTTGGCCATGACCTGAACTGGCCATTGTTTATTCAAAATATGGCAAAAAGGCACTGAACAAAAAATCATTTTCAATAAAAACAAATTGTTTTGTGTAAAACCATAGCTATAACTGTTAAGCTTCTTTATATGCCCCCAGTGTACAGTAGGTTCTTTAAAACTGCCCTTTCGCTCGAACTACACACCCGCCATATTTTTTTCTTTTTTTGTGGTGCTGTCCCATAGTTCCTTGTTGGGGGAAGGGCGGAAACACACATTACGTTGCCGTGCATGCTGAGGACTGTAGTGCAGCTCATGGTGAAATGGACTAATATTAATAGAAAAATAAAACAGTTTTGCTGGCCGAATAGTATTGTGCCACAGGCCTGACTTGGCCTGTGGGCCTTGTGTTTGACACATGAGGTTCTAAATGAAAAAGTGTAAAGAGTTTGCATCTAAAAGTGTAAAGAGTATGTTTTTATTCTCTCTCAGAAATGTAACTGAGTATTGAGTACAGATATTCAATTTCAATAACACTTGAGTAAAGTATAAACCTTCCAAAATAACACTTAACACAAGTATAGTAACAACCATACAAGTATTTTCCACCCTTTACTTTCTTCAGTGTATGCAACACTTAAATATTTATATGGTGTAACTACATTTAGTATATGAAAATACAATCTCTCTAAGTGCACTAGAGAATTTTTTTAATAAATTACACTGAACAGGTATTTTGATAATTGTTATTTAATAATTTTAACTTAATTTTGGTCAGAAGCACTTCAAATAGTTAAATAAGTCAAATAAACAAAGATAAAATAAACTAAAGCAAAATAACAGTTCAGATGAACAGAAACACTGTTCATTAATCCAAATCTTACTAACTCAAATCAACCTGTGCTTTTTTTTTTTTTTACAGTGTGTGCAACATTTATTGCTGAGCTGTCAGGACCACCAGCACTGAAGCTTTCTCTCACGCTGTCATGGATCTCTCCCACACGGGAGTGAACACAACGTGAGAGCAAACAACTTTATCCATAAGACAGAGTGACAACATCTAAATGCATCTATGCGAATGCACACCTACATGTAAGTGGGGGAGGTGGGTTCACATGTAAACCAAATGTGTGTGTGTGTGTGTGTTGTAAGAGCAACCAGAGGTCCGTGAAAGATAGCTCTGAGGCCAGTGAACTCATTTCCACTCCTCCTCTGACCCCTGACCCGCAGGCCTCATTAACCTACCTTCCCATCATGCCACGGGGTGCAGGCTAGAGGTGGAGTGGAGCTCAGTTAGAGGGTGGAGGCCGGGTGGAGGCTTTCCCAACTAAAGAGCAGCAAAAGGTGCTGCTTTCACCCTTTGTTTTAACCTCTTTAACCATCATTTATTCTTTTATTACCTCCGTTGGTTATGTGCTTGGCCACAAATCTCGGACATGGTCCTAAAGCTGTCAGCACTGCCCTGGGCCTGTGGCAGCCAGTGCGGTCACCTTGACAGCAGAAAGCCAGGGATAGAGGAGACAGCACACACTCCATCACAAGTACTGAAAACATACATGCAGGTTTGTTTTTATACAATATCACGACATGGGATTATGCATATGTTCCTTATGTATATACAGTAGATGTATCAAAGTTAACGTATTAATGAAATAATTAGTGGCAGTATTTTTCTAACACTATTATTGCAGCTGACCCTTAGAACCAACCGTAGCTCCAGCCTGAAGCCAAGCTGCTCGTGTCCTATGTTATGAGTGAGTTCTGTAGCAGTAACTGTAACCCTCTCGTTCAAATACAGCTTTTAAATGTCTTGCTCCATCGATGGTTCTCCTGATAAAACCAAATTTATGCAGAGCCTATAGACTGTGCTGCAGTGCTTAAAGAAGAACTACAGATAAATCAACAACCTACAAACTAACAAAAGCAACAGCAAACTGGAAAGCTCCAGCTCCCCTCAAAACAAGGCATAACAGTGGGATGAGAACGAGGAGGCCACAATCAAGGTGGAACCTGCAGCCTCTGCTGCGCTCACTTGATGTGGGTGATGAAAATGGGAAATCGTGTTTTTATATTCTGGTTGATGAGAATAATGTTATTGAAATATTAAAAAGAATACATACATTCTGATGAAGCTTATTTTGGCCACAAATTACATGTTCTGTTGATTTTCTAAGTGAAAAAAAGTTCACTCTACAGAGGACATACTTCTGCATCTTTTAATGCACACTTACTGTTCGTTTGCTGAATTTAACATATTGAGGAAAACATAAACATAAAGTGTGGCCTGTGCAAAAGTTGTGGCACATATTATATTTTATGTTTGATTTTTTCTAAATTTTTTCTCTAAAATTTGTATTTTTCACCTATTTTCAACATGGTTGTTATTGTTATTTAGGTACTACATCTGGTACTGCCCAGATGACTTTTCATGTCATTTACTCAGACACACAATACAGTTCGATGCTACAATATACAATATACATATTATTCTTATACAGTACATAAGAATATACTCAATATTCTCATTATCATCATCATCATCATCATCATCATCATCTTTAACCGCTTAGTCAAGATAGGGTCGTGGTAAATATTCTCATGTGCCTTTTCTCTGAATGCAGGACATTTTTGTTCTTGACAATGAATGACAACAAAACACACAGACAGACACACACAAGAGATGCGTTAAAGGGGAGCATAGATGGGGGTTAAGACGCTTTCCCTTCTTTCTTTCACTCTTTTTCTTTCTTTCCCTCCAGCACTGATTCTCTCTCCCTCTCTTGTTCCTCTGCTGAGCATACAGAAGCCCAGATCAAGATAAAACCCCCTTGTTGTTAATTAAGTGAATGCATCCTCTCTGCAAGGGTGGGCGTTCCTCACAGCAGGCTCCGCAGGGGGTGACAGAGACGCCCCGATTCGCCACTGCCCAGGTGCTGCTTGCCACTGCGTCAGCGCCTCCCGCAGCCCGGCACTCCTCACGGGCACAGCGGGACGGGAGAGTCTGTGTGCTCGCAGATTAACAGAACCGGAGAGGAGGGGTGGGTCAGAGGCAGCCTGCACGCCCCAGGACGGGATACACCCCGACAGGGCAGGGGGAGACGGCCCCTGTTTTCCCACAAAAACAAAAACACAATGACCTCTAAAAGTAAGAGTGCCAGCTCTATGTGCTTTCCACATCGTAACGTCTGAATTTTGTCTGTTTTTCTCCATTTTTATACATATCAGTATGTCACACAGTGTCAGAAACTACATAAACAAGTCTACTTGTGATTATGTAACAAGGTTTAAGGAACATGTAGGAGGATTTATACTTGTTAGCTACAGAAACCTCACTGCTGTAGTACAAAACTAAAGAAGAAAACTGACAAAACACAGTAAACCAGTCCTAGCTGATCAACTAAATTTGGAGAAAATTGACTACATTTGGGGAAAATGTAAATGTGGCCACTTTAACTTGTTAAATCCCATGCTTGTAATTCAATTATTGTGCAGTAACTACTATACATTATTTAGACTTTGCTATGAAACTGCTAAGGAGAATGAAGAAAGGAAGTCTGGACCTGCTGATTGGTTTCCCAACTTTTATTACACATTTCTATACTTAAAAATATCCCAGACAGACTGCACTATAGTCCATGTAGTTACTGAATAATAAGTCTTATGATGCAATAACCTTGGAATCTGAAGGGGTTACGCAAGCAAGTGTTTGGCATCAATGATCAAACACCTTTCCCACCCTCTTCTCGTTGTACAGTTGCCAGTTGCCATACAAGTCCATACTGTTCACTTTCCCCTGAGAGCTTCCACATCTCTGACCAATAAACAAAGACTGTACTAAAGCCGAAGAAAACCGACTCTCTCTCTCTGCTAAAGTGCAGGACAGGGCCTGCATGCTGTGTGTGTGTGTGTGTGTGTGTGTGTAGTGGGGTGCCAGTGAGGTGGATGGCATCAGCTTGTGTGTCAGCAGGTCAGAGGGAGCCGCTGGCACCGGCCTGGCAGGCTGCCCTACGCCCTGTCCAAGCACATCAGCCACGCGGCCACTCAGACGGCAAGCCCCAGCACTGCTGTCACACACACCGTGCCAAGGACAGCACAAGAGAGGAGGCACACAATGGGGAGCTAGCAGTGGGGCAGTGTGAGGAACATCTTTACAATACACACAAACAGCCACACACATGCACACATGTAAAAGTGTTAACTCATACATACACAGCAACTGCAGTCAAACTAAATGAGAAATGTTCTTATTTTAAAAGCTCAGTTCACGCACATCCAACGAGACAACACAATGTATTAGAATGTAGTACAGAGCAGTTGCAGACTCTACCCGCAGACCCGCTACTGGCCATTTCTGACATTTTTATTAATATTGTCAAGTCAAATATTTTTCCTGTAATCTCCCTGTTCACTCTCAGTGTGTGAAATGTTGTCACTCTATGTTGAGCTGCTAGCGAGCAATGATGGGTGAAATGAAAACAATTAGTTTTTATAAGACAGACAACTGCAGCTTGCTTTATGTCAATCCAGTACGTCTGCCATAATAAAAAGTAGCATTAAACACAAAAACACAGTTTTTTTATTTTCAGTTTTGTGAGTCATACACATTGCCATCGAAATACATTCCATCAATGTTATTGAAGCAATTAAACAAATGCTTTGCATCCTTTCAGTCAAGCTCTCTCATCAAAGTGTTTGGTTATGGATGGCACTGATGAAATTAGCTCACTGCTTGTCTTATTCAAAAAACACAAGGAAAAGTAAGGACTTTGGAGCAGAGATTGGACATCAGTCAGTCGCTATTTGAATCTGCTGAATGACAAAAAGGTGATTTTAGCTATGTTTTATATTTTAAAAATAACCTGTGTTACATTTGCGTGATAATAAGGCCAGCATCACACACAACCTGAGCACTGATGGAGCTGCTTTTATTGCTCTGCATGCAGTTAAGGGCTCTGTTAGGACTCAGGGCTCTGTTACTGTCTGTGTTGTGTTGCAAATCTGTGGCTAGGAGGTCTGTGATCTTTTCTATCTCCGATCGACGGAAATATGTGTAATCTATCCTGCAGAAGTGGTTGCCGACACAAACCGAGATGTATTTCGTTTTCTTGCAAGTTTTCCCATCGATCAAATTGACCAGCCATTTTAACTGATTTTTACGGGAGAACTTACACCTACTATAGGGTATACGTGCATTTTAAACAAAGTAACTTAAACCTACATTGAAACAACGTTACTTGGTGCAACCGGTTACATTCTAGTAGCTTGTAAACTTGAACGTAGTGGCACTTTACGTTCAAACTAGGCTACGAGCGAACTTACATTCAGCTGGTGCAACGTACTACAGGTTCACAAAGATCAATGGTTCCTGCGCTTGTGCTGCTTATATCCACATATTAACAATCAAAGCTGCAGTGTCAGTTGACACAAGTAGCTCAAATGCACATAAAAAAACAGGACAGTCATATATCTATATTAAGAATATTTATGATTTGAATAAATCACAGGTCATAAATAGACACATGAGGAGTGCAATTAACAAAATTCCTTTTCAGCAAGTCAGTAACTGTAATGTGATTACAAGATTTTATACTGCAAAGAGTTACACTACTCTGTTACAGGAAAAAGTAATTACATTACTGTAACATGTTACTTTCCCAACACTGGATGAGTGTGAACTAGGCACATGTTCAGTATGAAAGAGAGTATGAGAAATAGAACAAAAAGATTTTCCAAACTGCCCTGTCCTTCTCCAAGCCTAATATTTGCACATGAAGATAAAGTCGGGACAAGAAAGTCTATTTGACTCCTAGACTCAATCACAGAGCTCCAGCTATCACTGAGAGTACTGTGTGGGTATTAAAGGTAAGAGTGCCAAAGGAGCGCTGTTCTCCTCTCTATATAGCATTCTGTGCCCTGAGAACAGGCCAAATAAAAGCCCTGACCAGCTCAGGATTTAACACACACACACACACACATACACACACACACACACACACACACA
>JAILXH010116937.1:1052-11407 GCA_023558415.1 Piaractus mesopotamicus
TTTAGGAGCCTGTGTAATGACCCGTGTATAGTATTTCTCTGTTTGAATAGAGTTGCTGTTGAGTGACACTGGGTTTCAGTAAGGAGCTACACAAATTACACTCATCACACGCTACACGCAAGAATTCATTCAACACAAATTTAGAAAAAAAAAAAAAAGACAAAAAAAAACCAAAAAAAAAAACCAAAACAAAACAAAAAAAAAACAGGTTCATGTTAATCCATCAATCTATTGGAAACAGGGAGATGTGTGATAGAAAACTGCAGAATCTGAAAAACCACGAACCAGTGCCAACAGTCACCCCTAATGAAAAGTGTGTAAAAGGTATGAGTCTTCTCCATGTCATAAATGTGCAGTCTGCTTTATACAACTTGCATTTTATGCTTTTTATCAGTTCATATGTCTGAGGGAGCTGAAGTGGTCAATAAAGCTCGCAGTGAATCTATATACCTTACTGAACTGTGTGTGCCACTGAATTAAGGTTTCTCATACTTTTCGGTCACAGGCTTTACACAGGCTTCAGTCACAGTCTGCTAAGTTCAGCACTCAGTTTTTCAGATCATCCTCCTCCTGCCTAATTCAGGCTTTCTTGAGGGCTGTTCACTGGACCTACCACTGCGTGAATCGCCACCTCCACAAAAGTCTGTTTGAAAGGCAGTGTTCTAAAGAGTTCATTTTGTGCCAAAAGTTTCAAATAAAGTAAAATCTACAAGCAAAATGTTAAGCATCAAAATGTGCAACGTGTTGCAAATACAAATGACAGTTCAATGAAAATTTGAATGGAAAAAAAAAACCAAAAAAAAAACCCATCACTACTCATTCTTGTAGAAATTATTATTTTGTTATTTAATTATTATTATTATTTTTCCTGTTTTTTCTTCCATTTTTTACCCTTTGTTTTTGAGCATCACCTTGGCCCTTGAACCGAGTTACAAGATAAATTGGTTGAAATCCTCCCCTACGAAATAGGACAACCCTCAAATTAAAAAAAAAACAAAACAAAAAAAAAACAAAACAAAAAAAAAACAAAAGAATATTGCTTCATTAACAGCCTACTATCAGTCCTCTGTAGGCAATCCTGCAAGTCTGCTGTGAAAGCAGAGGAGTGGTAAACTTTAACAACCTCACTGCTGGTCTTTAGCTAAATTTAGGGAATTAAATGCCTTCAAGCAGGGGGGGAAGCGACAACTATTTATTACCACCCATCCCTAATTCTTTGGTAATATGAAGCTGAAGTCAGCTATGCGCTAACTTTTTGTCCAACTTTTCCTGTTCCACCTTAAATGGTAGCAGTTCTGATGCCTGAGGCGCCAGATGATTGAGGTGGAACAGGAAATTTAGCTAGCTAGTTACCGAGACATCACCATACTACTAGCGATTTTTCATGCTTGTTATAAGGAAAAGACCATAACACACAGTTTAATGACATTTCATAGAAAAGTTATGGTAACCGTTGTATTAACAGTGAAAATACTTGCATCTGTGGGTTGTTTCGGTTGCTTGCGCAGCCATATTGCCGGTTTCTCTTCCCTACCCCTCTCATAACGCTCCATTTGGAGTGTGCCTCTGAAAAAACTCCATTTGGGGACCATGTAGCCCTAACACTTCGCCCTACCCTCTATCACAACAAAATTTGGGACACTCTACCCCTAAGTGCGAACACACAAAACAGAGGAGTAAAGGCTAAGTGGTAGGGGCAAAGGGTGAAATGGAATTGGGCCTTGATTAGATGAAGAGCTTGATAATCAGATGATAAGACAGATCAGTTAAAGAATAGCTGAGACTGTGCAGAGCTGTAGGTTAAAAGAAGCAGGGTTAAGAAACACTGATTTAAACAGCTGCAAAGCTCACAAAGTTAGCCCTTTAGAAGACATTTCCAGGCTAGTTAATGCAAGCAGCTAAAAACCCAAAAGGTAGTACTGCCACGATCAGGTAAGTTTATCTAATGTACTTCAAATTCCAAAATACATATTTGACCCTGACTGTCTGTTACATTAATAAATATGACTAACATTGATTACAATGTTGCACATACCAGCACACTCCTCTCTACACTCAGTACTACACGATCCGCCAAGTTCAAGGCAGATTATGGCTCTTAGGCTACGTTCACACAGCAGGTAAAAGTGGCCCAAATCTGATTCTCACCAAATCAGATTTTTTTTTTTTGTTTGGCTGTTCACATTATCTTTTAAATGTGACCTATATGCAACATCAGTCTGAACAGATCACGCTCCTAAACTGACCCACAAGCACAAAAGAACAAAGCTTCAAGTTGCTTCACGTAGTGCACCCATCCAGAGGTAAGCAACCCTGACTATGAACGAACAGCAGCCACTCCCGGGCTTTTCAGATTAATCTTAGCCACCGTCACAGGAGTGATCATGAAGTTCCAATGGCTGACAGCTGGGCTCATCACCCAGAATGTGTTCGAGCTTGCCGTAAAAAAAAAAAAATTAAAAAATGAAAAGGCACGTTCACTTCTTTGGTTCGTGTCCTCAGATTTTTAAAACTTTGACGCTGCACCCTCACTCTCCTACGACCGCGTTCAGTCATTTCTTTCTAAATCTATTTGAAGAAGGAGCGGTCGCGATAAGTACCTTCAAATTTTTTGTGCATAAACATCAGCCTAAAAGTCCAGTTAGATTGATGTAAAAGCCGCATGAATTCCGATCTGACTGTTCAGACTGAGTCGCACTGCTGCAGATTGGATACGTATCGGATTTCAGTACCACATATGAAAGCGTCTCAGATCGGAATTGGAAATGTCAGATTAAATGCGTTTTGCACTGTTCACACTGCCACATCTGTAACATATGAAGAAAAAGATCAGATTTAGGCCACTTTGGCTACGTTCACATTACCAAGCTGAAGTGGCACAAATCTGACTTTTTGCCCTAATGACTCAGATGTGATGTTTTCAGGGCTGTGTGGACACGCAAATCTGATCTTTTCAAATCCGACCTGAACCACTTTCATATGTGGTCCTAGATCGAATATGTATCCGATTCGTGGCCACGCTACTTAATGCGAACGCTCAGGTTGGAATTCATGTGCTTTTTTTCCCCACTGCGTGTGTGCCATCATTCAGCGTTACCATGGCAGCAGCGCTGAACAAAAGTTAAAGCCTGTATACGGTGGAAAAGCAGCACCTCACCTTTTTTCCAATCTTCGTCTCGCTCTAATAATGAACAGGTGCGAGATGTTCAGAGTAAATTATCCTCACAGCAAAGGCTCGTTCTACTCGTTAGTTAGTTTGCTGTTCATGATGCACGTGATTCATTCACGTGACGTTACTGTGTAGGATGTGTGCACACGGTTCGTTCACATTAATGACATTTGAGTCTCTTACCTAAACGAGTGTGAACCATCATGTCAGTTCAGATTTGAGCAAAGATTGAGCAATTAAACTTTTGTGAACGTAGCCTTTTACCTGCTGGGTAAACGCCTTAAGGCCTCGCCGTACTTCTTGCAAAACGAAATTCTCGAGGGTTGTGCAAAGCCGAAAGCGCCTTCGCGAGCTTACAAGCTCACGTACTTTCGGTGGTTTTGTGTTGCCCGTCGTGGATGCTCCACGCTGCTATGACATTTTATTATAAGTTTCATGACTGTGGGAAAACAATTTTTTCACTGTTCTAACTATGGCAAAATTTGAGCTCAGAATACTGACACCATTTAAGGTGGAATGGGAAAATTCAAACAAGAAGCTGGTGAATAGAAAGCCAAATTCAGCCTACATGTTTTGGTGCTTAGTACAAGTTAGTACTACCGAATAATAGACTTAACATCTTACATTTAGGAGGTATTCATTGTTTATTTAACAAATGCACGTTTCACAGTGAAATTAGTGTACCTGCCAGAGCCGAAGCTTCTCAAAGTTGTCTATCTTTGTTTAAAGGCACGCCTCTTTTGTTACCGACCAATCACAGGCTTTGTCGCGTAGCGTCTTCGTCTGTGGTGGTTCGTTTTCTCTGCAATTACATCATATTGTTCGCTGAAGCCAGGCAAACGTCATCTCCACAAGAAGTATGCTGAGGCCTTTACAGTGGGTGTAACTAAGCGTTCAGAAAACCTGACACTCCAAATCAGCTGACCAATAGTGACTGTAGTTGAATGCCCTCTTCCAAGAGCCACGCCTATAAAAATTTTAAAAAGCCTTCAGAAGCAAAAGCAAACATCACATCAGTAAAACCAGCTAACAGGAGAAGGAAAAAAAAAACAAAAAAAAAAACCCATCAATGGCTGGCAAAATAAATAATGAAAATGGGTGAAAACCGGTAGTGATCTTATAAAATTAAGTCTAATTTACCTACAATTATTGATACTTAACATTTTGTTTGTGGATTTTTTTTTTTTTTTTTTTAAATTGTATTTAAAACTTTTGGTACAAAATGAACTCCATAGTGTTCAAGCTTACTGTATGGCTATAACAGTCGGCACTCTTTATTTCTTCCACAATTGTAGGTTGCTTTCCGCATGGCATTTGAAAGGTAGTATTTTGGAGACTGTGTAGAGACACACCCTGTTTCCACTGCAGGCACAACTTTTGGAAAACCTCAAGTTTGCTTAGATATGTTTCCAGCTATATCCATGTTTCAGGTCCATACAGAAGGACAGTGCTCGGAAGATGTGCATCTTTGGTGTTCTTGATACATTTTGCTCATGGTAGCCTGACTAATTCTGCTATAAACCTCGGGTCTTAAAGCTACATTCTTTTCTGGCACTTGTGACACTAACTATTACTCACTTTTACTGATCGGCTTGCTTTGGGCCTTCCATGGAAGCCTGCAGATCAGCACTGTCAGCCGTCATCACCTTTGTCTCATCAGTAATGATATTTTAAAACTCATATGGCGTGGATAAAGATCTCAAATTAAGGAGGTCATCATCATATCAAAACCCCAAACAGTCTTGTTATCTCACAATCTCAAGAAAAATGTTTTCCTTGGAAAACATCTTATCTAGCAAAATAAGAAATATACATATACATAGAACTAACTTGCCATAGGCAACTGCAGTTGGTGAATGTGAATTAATGGTCTTCTAGGGCTTCCATGCTCAGAGTGGGGGAATGCAGCAGCAGTGCAGAGATTCTAGGCATAGCAGCTTGCTGATCATGGCTAACATTACATATCTGCATGGTGTGCAAACCAAGAAAGTTCCAACATATTTGTCTATTTCACAGCTAAACTATCTTACCTGTAAGGCAACCCACTAATAAATCAGTGAGATGTTTGAGTCCAATCCAAACAATATGACCAGTGAATATACCCTGAGTGCAGTGTTTTTTTTTTTTTTTAATAAAACTTATTTGAGAAGTGAGAAAAGGAAATCAAATATTGAAGTGAATGACTACATTTAAGGATAAGTACTTTGACTATTCTATACTATGACAGTTTTACTAAAACTAGATTAAATAAATATATAAAATCATAATATAATCGCCTTGCTTATAGTATCACAATATATTAAATCATAACCCCTGTATCATGACACATTGTTTTGCCAGGATTTTGCCAATAAACAGGCCTAAAATACAACACAGACTCTTACCAGTGTTAGGCTTCTTTGGTTTACTATCTATGGGAACCGTTACTGGTTTCTGAGCACCTCCACCTGGCTTCGAACTTGCTGGTGCTTCAGCACAGGAGGGCTGTTGCTGCATATCTGAATGAGGAAAATGTGGAAATCTTGCTCAAACATGCCTTAGGTCAAAGCACATCATATATGGAGCTCATTAGAGAAAAAAACAAGCAACCAGACAAATAACCATACCAGTTCTTTTCCTTTTTGCCAATGGCAAGGCATCACTGCTTGCATGCTTCTGGGCAAAACCTGGAAGCAGTGAACTCCTTGTCCTTATACCTTTAATTCAGGTTTAATACCGTAAATATACCAAGAGAACATGCTCCACAACACTGATCTACTAAAATAGATAAATACACTATCTACATTATAAACTAAAATTTTGTGCACACCTGATAAACCAGTTGGTTTGTTAATGGGCTGAGAATGACCACTCTCTGCTGAGCAGACCACAACAGCAGGTGCTTTAAGACCAAATCTCCCTCGGCCAGGGGGCTGTAGGCCAGATGGCTTAGGCTGTGTAACAGGCTTTGAATCTGCAAAGACACAATATAAGAAACAACTAATAATAATTTAAAAAAAAAATAAAAAAATAAAAAAATAAATAAATAAATAAAAAATGTATCTACACATCACACCTGTACAATAGCCTTCAATGTAAAAATGCTGCAATAAAAAAAAAAAATAAAAAAAAAAAAAATAAAAATAAAAAAAAAGCTAACTTATATGTGGCATTTTATATTTGTCCAGCAGTATGAAGGAGCGCTATACCCCTGTCTGCCCCCTTGTGTGCTGCACTAGAGTTGCATAGCCACAGGTAAGCTATTACACAATCAGCAGATTACAACTAAATGACCTCACAAATGAGCAGCTTTAGCTGGCTTATTTGAACCATTTCAGCATACACAGGTTGAAAGAACTAAGGAAAGTTCTCCAAAGGTCTATACTATATCAAAACTGGTCTCCTACTTCAGTTTTTTTAATTACATCATCCAGAAAAACTCTAATAGGTAGCACCGTGTTCATTTTCACTCTATATGACGATTCCCACAGCTAAGTTTTCTTTCACAATAAGATCATGTAATTCTTAACAGTATTAACTAAGCTTCCCAGTACCGCAACAGCAATAAAAAAACAGCACAGATCAGCAAATCATAGCATAAGATGGAATACAGAGAGCAAGCCTCCTAAATGAAGAGAGAATCAAAGACTGAAATCCCTCACCTGTAGTCAAAGTACACCCACTGCTTGAGGTAGCCACAGATGATGTCTAGGAGGAAAAAAAAAAAGTAAGCTAACAAGAATAGCGCACATAGGGTATGGTAAGAAGGGATGCACGATCAGAACAGGACAAGTGTGGAATTGGTATATTTTTGCTCCAAATAAGCAATCAGCATTGGCCGATGTAGTATTTTTGTTTTGGCCAGTTTTATAATGTAAATAGCATAAGGCATGTACATGCACTCACACTGTATTTGAGGGCTGCTGCTACATCTATACCATAATGTCACAGCATAATTATGCATGACGCATTGTGCTAAATAACCAGCTGCCTTTTACTTTTTGCTGTAGCACTTTGATTCTTGTTATTTAAAAATTTTAAATTTTAAATGGCAGTTTGGCCCATTGAAGAGCAAATACTTCATATGCTATTTATATAACAACTTTGGCCATTCCAAGTACCGGAAATATACTAGCGCGTTTTATCATTTCAAAAAAAAGGGGGGGAGGAAAAAAAAAAACAAAAAAAAAAAAAACAGCCATAAAACTGCATCCCAAGTGCAAATGTCTTAGGGCATTTGAGAAAGTTATATGTAAGGCTATTCTATCCAGGGAGTATGCATTTATTTGTTTGAAAAGGCACTAACATGAGAATAAACACAAGCCAATAAACAATATCTGAAAATTGCACGCTACATAACTGACTTTACAGGGGTAATATGCTCAGGCCCTGTTTGCCAAAAACACTGTTGCGCTAAGGTCATTCTAATGATTAGTGAATGTTCACAATGTTATTTACATTAATGTGTACAATGTTAGCTGCTTTACAACATTTCTGCCACAGTCAGCTCAAATGTCCTTTAGTCCAGTATGTAGTTCTACACAAAAGTGTGAACACCCCCAGTCGTTTTGATGATTTTCTAAGTGAAAATAAGTTAACATACCCTCTACAGAGAACAAATTTACGACAATTTCTCTGTCAGATTTACACAATTTCTAATTATTTGCTGAGTTTAACATTGGGGGAAAAAAAAAAGAAATATAAAATGTGACAACCTTTGCACAGGCCACATATTTTTACCAAAACGTTAAATTCAGCAAACAGTGATTGTGCATTAAAATGTACAGAAATGTATTCTCTGTAGAAGATGTGTTAATGTATTTTCACTCAAATAAATAAATAAATGGGTTGGGGGTGTCAACAAAATGTCATTTAACTGGGGGTGCCCAAAATTTTCCATACAAATGAAAATATTTATATATAACTTTAAATATATATACAAAAAATAAAAACATTATAAGCAAACGTGTTTAATGAAATGTTTCCTACCCTCACAGGGCCTGCTGTTAAGGTGTTCTTAGCAGGTGCAAGGCTTTTTCCTTTATTAAGCTGGACTGTCCTCTTCATGCTGCGCAGAGCAGATGAGGATGTCTCTGGCTGATTTGGAACTTGTGCTGCTGACACTGTCTTTGGTTTAGCAACCATTGATGTTGCCTGTGAGGTGGAAGGCCTTGGAGGGATCTGGGTCTTGGGAATATTGGATTTACAAGAGGGCTGAGGAATTTTCCTTCTGACTGCAAGTTTGGAGGGAGGTTTGTTTGCAACAGCTGATTCAGAGGTAGAGGAATTTGAGGTGCATTTTGTTGAAACCTTCTGCGTCTGACTACAAGTCTCAGACTTAACAGATGCCGAGTTGCTGTCTGATGGATCTGATCCATCATGTTCACTAACACCAACCAGATCATCTTTTGACTGTGCATCAATACTATTGATCACAGAAAGTCTTTTTTGCATATCCATGAGCTTTGCACACCCTAGTCGGTCAAAGCCTCTGCCCAGAACGATGGGAGTGGATGTAACAAGAGCACGTGATTTCATCTCAAGTGTATCATCCAAGGAAAACATGCTACTATGGCTGACGTCTAGGTTGAGACAAAACTCCTGTTCAGAAACTCCATTTCTCCTCCTGAATAATTCGTGATGCTCCTCTGCTTTACTTTCAGCATCAGGAAGGTCCAGAGTTCTGCTGGAGCAAACTACCACCTCAGAACTCTGCGTGACGACAGGCACTGTGCTGATGGGACCAGGTGGTGGCGCGTCATCTACAGCTGCACCACCACCAGCCTCAGACTGTGCTGGTAACTGTGTATCAGGGGGCTTCGTCATATTCATTGTGGTATTCACATCTGCGTTCTTCAAGTTGGAAGGAGGCCCTGCAGACGTGAGATCAGTGGTTGCATTATGCTTATCAAAGGTCCTGTCAACTGGCTGCGGATTAGCAGCACTTGGCTCACCAGCTTCAGTAGAGGCATGAAGAGATGCACCGCCGTTTTGCTCTCCATCACCAGTTAAGTCACCACTGACCTCCTCTGGAATCTTTGTAAAAGTGCCATGCTTCTCACAGTCCTCACCAAAAGCAAGTCTTTCATTGCTTGGCTCTTGTTTTGGAACATCTGACGGAGACTGACTAATATCTACAGTATGATAAAGCTTCTCATTTAGCTGCTCTGTGGTAGTGTTTGAGCCACAAATTTCAACTGTTGAGTTTAAATGTTTTTCATGCACAGTTTCCAGACTGGCATTACCGACACTAACAGAAGGACTAAGTCCAGGCGCAGATGTTTCTTTCAGTTCTTGGGTCTTCTCAAAAGTAATGTTGTTTGACTCTGCCCTTACAGGGAGAGATATAGTGGAATTCAATGTAGAAGACTTCTCTTTAAGGTCTTTAGTCATGTCAAAAGTGCTGTTCTTTGATTCTAGCTTCATGTCACCTTTTCCTGCACAACTAATAGATTCCGGGAAATGTGAGCTAACGTCGTCATGCGTACCTCCCTTCGGACTGGTTTCGGTGACGTTAGTAACCTCTTCCTGGTCATTCTGTGGAGATGTAATGGACATGCTCAAGTCTATTGAATGGCCATTCTCGACCGGTGCACTAAGCCAGCTGCTGTATGCTGCCTTGGTCTGACTACTTAATCCTGAAATGACCGCAGCTTGACTTTTTGTCAGTGTTCTTAACTGTGATCGATCAGGGTGATCACCATTGTTTCCTGGCCCATCTGCAATTAAAGAGGGATCTACAGTTTCATCAAAAATTCCAGATATGTACGGTAAAGTTTCATCACTGATTTTACAAAATGAGGAGTTGGAACACAGGTCTGGTAATGCGAGAGCCTGGCTGGTAGGCAGGTGTCTCTGGAAGATGGGCACTCCGAGTCGAGTGCCACGATCCTCACACCTCTCCCTGTGAACACTCTCCATTTTATCAGAAAGCTGAGGACACAGAGAGGAAAAAAAAAAACAAAAACAAATCACCAATGTCCAACTGCACCTGTCACATTACATACCCAACTGAACTAGCATTCAAAAGTTTGGGACCACATATTTATTTTATTCAATGTCAATAGTAAAAATGTCAGCTAGACACCAATAGGCATTTCAATGATGTTTAATTCAATATTTCAAGTTTTCTGGAACATCAGAAAGTTTTGAAATAATAAATAACATACTTTAATTCCTCATTTACAGTAAGTTATTGATAAGTTAT
>JAILXH010116970.1:14544-28849 GCA_023558415.1 Piaractus mesopotamicus
CCGGGGGGATTAGTCTCTGAAGATAAGCAACAAGTTTTCCTTTGTGCGCTGGTCTGGCCGGTGATAAAATAATCCCGCAGGCAGCGAGAGGGAAACTGCAGAAACGTGATATAATCTCTCCAGTGACCAGTGTCCTCCTCTCGCACAGTCTGCCTCGCCTTATCGCCCCCAGAGCCGCGAGGACAACCGTTCTGGTGTGTGGAGTTCCTCAGTGCTCTGAGACAGAAGGTCATTGCTGTAGTGCACACGTCTCTGCTTTATCTCTAACAAAATGGAAGGAATTACGCACCATGCTGCTCTTGTGGTAAAGATGCAGAAGACAAGTCAAGCTGCGAGTCGAGCTCATTATCAGAAGCATATCTTGGATATCCTCTCTTATTTTACTTGCTCTGAGGCAACAAGGCTGTGCGCGTTTCAGCTAATTACATGTTACAGTGGAGCAGGGCTGCCTAATCACCTGCCTGAGGAAAACTGAATAAAGACTCCAAGTGACCCCTTCCCACCTGCTGAACTCAGCTCACTATGAGCACTTCTTTTGCAGACTCTATTCAAACCTAAATGAGCTTTTGTGCTACTTCCGCTCGCAGGCAGAATGCACAGATTGCACATACACAGCACCAGTTACATGCAAAAAATTAATTCACACTGAAGAAAATACTAATCAGACACACAGTGTGCTACTGTTTTTTGTGCAGTAATACTGGACGTTTTCTGTCATAGTTTACTGTTTTAACTTACCTGTTTTAAAATACACAACACAAACATCACAGCTGTGCAGATTCACTGCAAACACTACATTTCCCATAGTGCTCCATCAACTTTGCCTTTGAATGCTTTCAGCTTCCAGACTGTATGGCAACTGTTGTCAATACAGAACTAGCAGTAGGCAGACATGGATGTACGCAGTAATGTTAACACTTATGTTAAAGTCAAGTCCCAAACGGCACACTCTATAGGGGGCTACAGCGTGTCCCACTCCTCATTTTGGCATTCAAAGAGGTGCTCACTAGCGCCCTCTATGTGGCCCTCCTGTGGCCTTTGGTGAAGGCCACAATGATGCAGACACGGCAGCGGCCTTTTACACCAAATTTCTTGAGATACAGGCGAGGACCAGCCAGAGATGGTCTTCAACTTGTCATTAAGCTGCTTTGTGCTCGTAATCTGAATTGAGACACTGTAGATAAGCAAATTGGCTCATTAAAAAACAAAAAATCTCACTGATGGGATCATATGTATGAATATGTATAAAAGGCTCTGTAAGAGGAGTCACTGCACTCCACATCTTTATGCACACTGCGCATTTCCTGTGTTACATCATGTACTGTTGTGTTTGTGGATGCCAAATAAGTGAGTAATTGCATTAAGAACTACTGTTAAGTGACACTCTGTTAGTCTCCTGCTATAGTGAGTCTCATTTACACAAATGTAGTGTATGCACAGTAGAGAGTTGTTATCTATAGACCACAATGGTTAGCAATTAACCACTAGCTTTGAAGTATATGTGTGTAAAGGGATATTACATATTTCTATCACTGTTTACTCAATAATACTGTTGAATGCTGCTTAGAAGATAGTATTATTATGTGTGTGAGACTGTAGCATGTTAGAAATTATTCCTTTGTTCTCTTGTTCTACAGACATACAGAGATGTGCCCATGCTCACTGCACCTATGTATCTACATACTGCTCATGTCTGTGCTGCTGCTTTAAGTTGAACGTAAGATGAAGAAAGCATAGTTAACTGCCTCATTCCTGTGGTCTGACCAGCACCCCAGGATGAATAAAACTAGTTTAATGCCTTAAATGGCCAGAGCCCGCCGGCAGGCCCAAAGTTTTACTACACACTTCTATAACCTAAGAATAACTCAGCTAGTTTGCACTGTAGTTTGAGTAGTTACTGAATAATAAGCCTGGGATTTTAAAGGGGTTAAACTGCATTTATAATACAGTCAGTACAAGCATCCTCAACAGGCTGGTGTGCTAGAGTTTGTTATTGTTTGAGTAGTTTCTTTGTAGAGGTTTACATCCAAAATTTCATTGTGCACTTCTGAGTTCATGATCCCATCAATAAATGCAAGCTCGGAGACTCCACTGTAAGAAAAACCGGCCCGGATTCTGATGATTTACAAAACTCCTAAAACACTCTGAATGGAATTCTTCTCCAGGTTTTCTCCACACAAAGACTCTACCATCAGCGTCTTTCTCTGAAACAATATCAGTCTCTTAAATTTTTTATGAAGTAGCCTAATGAATTTTGCCAATGTCTGACATTTCCAAATACTTTTGGGAAGAACTGTATGCCTATATGATAAATTACATGGCAATAAATTACAGTAACTGCTGTAAAGGTCAGTTTTGTTGCCAGTACTTTACTGTATACAGCTTTCTTTACTCAGCAGAATTCCCTTGATGCAACATTTAAACTTACATCAGGGCCTGCCGGACCCAGAGAGCCCAGACAGCACTGACCCATCTTGGGGGCTACATTCTATAGATGCTGTAACTATAGCACTACACCACATCAACAACAAACTGATTCTCTGACACTACCTCTTATACATAGTCCATCACAACCGTACTAATTTATTTCACATTTAATGCATCTAAAGTTTACATGTATATTACATTTTCATGATATTTTGTATATATATTTTTAATGTTTAATTCTAAAACACTGTCCATTTGTTTTCCTTTTGTAGAGATTTTAGGGAAATCTGAGTTCATTTTACAGCAACTTACTGTAAATCATACAGTACAAAATACTGTAACATACAGCATGTTACTGTAACTTGTAAATATACTGTATATTTAGAGCAGATGTTGAAAATGCATTGAATTTACTTGTGCATACATAATGTCTACATGAATAACGTTGCATTACCACAATTATTGACAAAAGTAAAAATTTGTGGGTGACAAATTTGTGTTGATATATTTTATTCATGTGTAAATAATGTTTAATCAAATAAAAACAATGCAATACTTGTTTCAGTGTGTAATTACTCTTATGCTTACTAGCCATTCAGGCTTCTGTGAACTGGTGTTTTGACTAGTATTGGTACTGTACCTGCACCACTTATCTGTCAAGCATGTAAATAAAGAGCACTCTGCTGCAATCCACCATTCAAGACTGTATCAAGCAAAAGATGTACTGAGCTGTCTAGAACGACCTCTTGTCCTTTGATTTATTCATGCAGAGAGCTCCACCAATTGCCGGCTTGACAATGGGGGGAAAAAAGCTGCTCAAATCCAGCTGAAGTGCGCATTTGTGCATGTCGTACACAAAAGCTACAATTTTCTTAGCACTGGAACTTCTAGCACTTCTAGCCCCGTTCACTCACATACCTTGATCCAAAGCTTTGAACATCACAATGGACAATCGAAAGCGGTTTCTCTCCTCTACAGCCGAAGGGAACATGTCTGTCTGAGAAGACGTGCAGCTGAGAGCTAACTTACAATCCTCCAGGTCAATTCCTCAATAACCTCATTTCTGTTGATCAACTTTGAACCTCTGGTCATAAATCATCAGATGTGGAAGATGGATTTATTGGATTTATTAGCATAATTTGTTTATGAGGGGAGATGTAAAGTTCAAGTTCAAGCTAGAACACAGGCAGATATGCTGAATGCAGAGGGATTTGCAAAATAAACAAATAGACAAAGCAGGGAATTTGTGATATATACCAATATGCTGGTACTGGATTCACACAGACGAGGAGGGGGACCTCATCTAGAAGGCCTAATATAAAAACACGTCTGTCATTTTTATTTTGTAGAATGACCTTGTTTATAAATAATAATAATAAAAACATGAAAAATAATAATAAAAATGTCATTTTACATTTTAATGTCACTACCAAAACACAGTTTTACTCCATAGGCAAAGCCTCATTTTAGCCACACCCCTGCATTTTAGAGCAGGAAGTGAGACTGCATCCCTATCCCTCACAGCCACATAGTGAGCAGTTAGATCCCATTGTTTTAAAGTATTACATATTACAAAGTCACATATTTTCTGCAATTAAGTAAAGTTTTTTGTTTTAATAAAAATAATAAATATTATGTGTGTACGACTGTTTAAAGCTGTATTTGCTATTCATGTACTGGTGAGTGTTTTTGAGTTGTGTTCAAAATTAGCTAAAACTGTCACTACTGAAACAGTCACGACTGAAATTTGGTAAAGTTTTGTCAGTGTTATGATTGTTTTGGTAGTGACAAAATGGAATGTTCCATCATTTATGTTAATAAAACAATCAGAATTCCGGCATAGAGTCATTCCAAGCAAGTCTTAGTCTAAAGTCTAAGTCAGTTATAGTCCAAAATGTGTTTTTAACTCTGACTTTGAAAAAGGATTCTATATAGCACCAAAAGGGTTCTTCTGCTGTTACGATGTCAAACTTGTTGCAGTAGAAGAACCCTTTATGGTACTACATAAATCCCTTTTCAAAAAGGTTCTATATAGAACCATATACAGCACACTCTCCATCAACTTAAAGAACGCTTTCACAAGCAAAGAACCCTTTAATCATGCAAAGTGTTCTTCATTCTTTAAAAGATGATTCTTCAAGGGTTCCTGGTAAAGAAAATGGTTCTATACCAGGAACACTCAAAGAACCCTTTGCACAATTAAAGGGTTCTTTGCATCATGAAAAGTTCTTCAGATTTATGGAAAATGTGCTGTAGATGGTTCTATATAGAACCCTTTTGAAAATGGCTCCATGTAGCACCAAAAAGGGTTCTTCTACTGCAACAAGTTTGACATCGTAACAGCAGAAGAACCCTTTTGGTGCTATATTTCAAAAAGGCTCTATATAGAACCATCTACAACACATTCTCCAACAGTCTGAAGAACCATTTTAAGATGCAAAGACCGCTTTAATTGTGCAAAGGGTTCCTTGAGTGTTTATGGTTTCAGAGTGCAGAATGATCCATATACACAGACATATAAGATATAGGTAAGAACAATCATAACAAGGCAGGGCTATAGACTATACACGGGTGAAAAATATAATAAGGGGCTGGAGTCGAGGCGAAATGGAGAGATTAGACAGGTCTATAGGGGCTGGACAATGCATACCAATCCAAAGATTTCCAAAAAGCACATGAGAGCCAAAGAGATAATTGCATTTAAATCTTCAGAAAAGTAGGACATCGACATGACCAACGAACTTTTCAAAAGAAGAAATCTTCCTGACTGAGACAGAGAAGGACATATCTGAAAGGATAATCTACAAAAACACCTTTATCTATAAAATACTGCTTTACGCAGCATTGTTAATTTACAGAAAACAGAATTATCCAACAGCCCTACATTAATTACAACCTATGACACTGCATGAGCGTGCTTAATGGGGAATGTGCATTGAATATGAAAGAATGATTTATTCAAAATGAAAGAAAGATTCATTTCGTCTTCAGGCTGTGCATGAATGGCTACACAGCAGTGGTTTTGGTCACAGACATGCTTTGTGCACGATTCATACATAAAATCCAAAAATCAATTTTCCACAGCTCTTTGATTCTGGGCTGTTCTAAGAACCTGTTACTGGTTCACTACATGCTCATTAACCATGAGTCCTATGGGTGAGATTCTAATCAGGGATGAAAGGAATGTAGGGGTGCTGTAGTGTGGGCATGTACACACACACACACACACACACACACACAAATACAAACTAGCACATTTCAAATTTCCACCACCAAAAGGTTTTCTGGAAACCCTCGATCACTATGTATCACTAAGCTTATACACTATAGCTTGTTCAGTGTCTGGATCTCGTACAGTAGTACCATCTCAACAAAACATCCTGACTAGGGTTGCTACCTATTCCTGGTAAAATTCCTGGACACTCGATCTGTTGCTTGATAATGTTTTGGATTTTCAGACAGTTAGTTGTTGCAAATTCCACCCACTAGCTAGGTCTCCCCTTTTGACATGATACTACAAAGGTGGGAAGATGAAAGCTCCTCTGAGTCATGCTAGGTGAGTCAACATATCTTTTCAAACTACCGCTAACACAACATCACTGGACAGCTCAACATGCTTGCAACTTCTAGACACTGGAGTTGGCTAGTATTGTGCTGAGTGAAGGAGGACAGGGAGGTCCAGCTTACCCTCTCAGAAAGAGCGAGGCTCATTTGGATGGCTGTGGCATCTCCGGATCCCATTCAACTCACAATCTCCTAACGGTTGTGCCATTTGAGAGACCTTTTATGCAAAACCGAGTGGATGGGTGCGTATGCTCATAATTAATCTAAGGTAGATGTCAGTGCAGCTACAGAATCTAATCTCCTCAATTATCGCATCGCAGTGCTACCTGTAATGCCTAAACATGTCCCCAATAGTGTGCCTTTCCCAAGCATCTGTCCCTACATACAGGGTAATCTGAACCAATCAAAATCTATTCTTTAAAATTTACATTCTTAAAATAATAAAAAAAAATAATAATAACAATTAAAAAAAAATCAGTTTAAACTTCTTAAGGAATACTAACAGATGAAAATGCTTGAAATCTGCAAAGCGTCCAGGAATGCATTGAATATTTAACATTAGTTAACTCATGTTAGCAGGCTAAAGTACTGCATATTGCAAATACAAACAGAAAGTACAGGTAGTACATATGTTTTAATTTTCTGTATACACAACCAAAAAACTCAAACACCATGTGAAAGTTTTCCAGAAAATCGTCCCTCCCGGACTCTCAGACACCATGCACTACAGCTTACACTGTATGCTGTACTTCACTTCCTAGTGCCCAGATTTTGTACAGTTGCGTCTCAAATTAAACATTTTGCTCTGAAAGGAAATGTCAAATTACTACACACTACTGCACATCACTGAATCATGCCTAGGTGAGCAGTTAGCTGATGTTAGCTAAAATCAACTCTAATCAACTCTATGCCCAATAACCACATTTTTAAAAAGTAAGCTGCATATTGAAAACAGTAGCCTAACACAAATAATGGCACATGGTAACACAGTGATTGAAGAACAAAGTCATCTAGCCCACCAGAGGCATTTCAACACTGCTATCTGTACAGTAAATTAAAAGATGTGGGGGGTCTTCTTACTGTTCTACTTATACCTTGTAAAATGAAAATGAAAAGTTATTAACTGAACAGCATGCCATTTGAAAATAAAATACAATATTATTGGTGTAAATTCAGTTAGACTACATGCCTGGTCTAATACAAGAGTAAGAGTAAGAGCTGGTTGATGTGGTTGACTATATATTATGTCCACCTACTGCTGCCAGCCTGACTCAAAGGGAAGATGCTGGGGCACTGTAAGAAATATAGTATTTGTCGTGAATTTGTGCTGCCATTATTTTTGTGTTGTGTTGTTTGGCCAAAGATCATACATAAAGTAAGCTTTCATGAATCCTCTCTGGTTTGGCCCAGAGCTCACAGTTTAAATGTGAAACTTTACAGTTTATGTACTGGCCCAGTACTCAGCCAATTGGGTCTAGTAACCCTGCACCCCACACCTGAAATTCTGAAAGCTTCAAAATGATGCAACACTCTGACAATCCTCATGCACTACAGATGGTAGCCTGTGGCTGCTCGGTACAAATGCTGTGTTCTGCACATCTATTGGCAGTTCCACACTGAAAAAGTAATGAAAAATATTACGTCAACACAAATATAGTTAAAAGTTCACCAAAATATGAAACTGTGTTGATGTAATATGCTTTATTCATGTGGAAGTGATGTACACATTTAAAGTAAATCCACTGCATCCCTTTTTTCAGTGTGGTACGGAGGCACAGGGGCACAAAAGAGTTGTCTGCCCCTCCAGAGAACCACAGAACCAACTGATGACTGGCCATTTTGAACATGTCAGGATGATGTAACAGTGGTGAGCTGCTGCACTTTTTCCCCTGTAGTCATCACCACTCATTCATTTTTCCAGGCAGATAGCAAACGTTCTAGACGAAATGTCCACTGGAGCACATGAGAACTTTTTCATATATAGCATCTTCCTCGTTCTTTAGTATTGATCGATTTTACTATTTCAAATAAAATTAGCACAGGTCTTCTTTGCTCAGCTGCTGGCTTGTTTGCTAGTTTGCAGGTTGTAATCGGCCCATTTACAGTAGTTTGTCAGTACCACGAGTGCTTTAGGTTGGCAGTGCGCAGCACTTTTCTACCGTATTGCTACTTCTCACAAGCTCCCATTATTCTGCTATACCAGTGCCAAAACTCTTTAGCAGCTCTGATGATCTCAGCAAAATAAACGGTGCAGTAAATCAGCCCTCGCTAAACATTATTAACCAGGGTGCATGTTACACAGATCAACTTGTACATTTGATAGCGGTAATACACAAACCAACACGCAAAACTGGGGAGTATCAACACTTCTTTGCTTCCATTTCAGGCACTGAGTGCTGCACTGTATATTTATCAACTTACTAGTAATTACCTGCTTTCAAGTCTCTTGGAAATCGAACGTAGTTATTCAGTGTGAGTCACCACTACACGGTATGTATGTCATACACTGTGCTATAGGTTTTAATATCTATTGTTTCTTTATCTTAGACATTGTTGTTCCTTTATCTTAAACACCAAAATGTTACATAGCAAACATAGCAAAACTAAAAACCACAACAGAAAAAGAAAGAACCAATACACTAGGCATATGCTAGGCTAAATAAACGTTTTATCTGGATTTAAAAACACATACCACGCTTACATTCACTATATTTACTGAGATGCTATTACAGGGTTTAGGAGCTGTAAAAGAAAAGAAAAAAATGCTCAACATTGCAGAGACAGGCAGTGAGGTTTTGTAGCTGCTGACCTCTTTTTACATTGAATGTCGGTGCCCACTTTACATAATCAAATGCCCACCCAAGGATGAAATATGGCACCACTGGTGTAGTTCATTATTCAGGTCTACAAAACTACAATAAATCTTGAGTGTGAACACATTACTTGCACTAAAAGTGGCCAGTGCCACTACTTGACTGAAGTACACAGAGATATGCAGAAGTTTAAACACCCCTGGTCAAATGACATGTTTTGTTGATTTTCTAAGTGAAGGTACTAAACTGTCACTGGGGCAGTACCCCTTTTGTCACTGGGGTGGTGCCCTCAAGGGTACATCTCAGTACCTTTAGTCAGGGTGCATAATTGTACCATAATCCATTGAAATTTTTGAAAATTTTCTAAGTTGTATTGACTCCACACACCTCGTCTCGTCTCCAGGCTGTTTATTTTATCGTTCTGTTTTAAAACATTAGATTACGGAAAGATTCAGATACATATTTTTGACCTGGGAAAAACTGATTTAAGATACACAATTGGACCTTAAACCCACTGTTGTACCTTTGAAGGTACATTTACATTGTTTGTACCTTGATGAACAAAAAATGTACCTGCACAGAACCTTTATTTCTAACAGTGTATCTACAAGGAAAATAAAAATTACATTACCTGAGTTCAACAGATTGGAAAAAAAAACAAAACACAGAATAGGTGCCATTACTTTTGCACAGACGACATTTTATGCTTGTTTTTTCCAATATGTTAAGATCGGCAAATAAACAGTTGCTGTGCTTAACCTCTCTGTAGAGGATGTGTTAACTTATTTTCAATTATAAAATCAACAAAATATGCAATTTGACTGGGCCAAGTCATCTAGGATAACAAAACTGTGAGGGCCTGGCCTAGACCATGATGCACAAAGGCTGCTAAGACATAAATAAATAAGCACAAGAACTCTTGGACACTGGGGTTTTTTTAGGTCAGTCAGAGAAAGACGGACTGCATTTGTGTCCTTCAGATTGGAAAGTAAGAGTGTGAAAGCCTTGACTGAAGCATCAACTGATCTGCACAGCAAAGGAAAGTACAAGTCAGAAAAGCCTCATGGTCACAACACGTAGAAACAACTTTTAGCTCTTTGTATTGTACAGACTCAGTACGGCTCTTGTGTAGGTCCAAGTGAACCTCTCAAGCCATAAAACACTGCTTCCTTCAATACGCAGTACGCCCCACTGAAACTCACAATTTTATTTCCAAAGCTGCACAAAACAAACCACACTTTCCTCTAATAAGCTGATTCCCTCCCACACAAAAATATATCTGTGAACTCAAACACACTTCTGTGTGACGAACTACTCTTGACAGGAAAATTGCTCTGGTCTTTGTCGATGATGCTATTGGAGGTGCCCTGATTACAGGCGGCTAAATATTTTTACTCTGCATCTCCCCTACAAGCATGCGGAAGCAGCAATAACCTCTCTCGTGTGTCCGCCCCCAGTGCTAACTGTTTATGGCCTTGTTTATTTCTCTTGGCTGCGGATCGTGGCAGCGTCTGCCAGTCTATTAAAGGCTACCTCGTCCCGGGAGCCGCTCCAATCCATAGATATGAGGAGGTTATACACAATTAGTGTCCATCTAGCCCAGGGCGCTACCTAGTGAGCTGATTGCTTCACGCCTACAGCAGCACTTGAGGCGAGGATAAAGAAGCAGAGCCGGGGCCTATTCTGCTGAGGCAGGATACAGTGTCACTGTAGCTGTGACAGTCATTGTGGTTGCTTTGCACGAGCAGCGATGGGCATCATGCCAACGCTAAACCAGTGACACCCAATACTATTTAGAGCTAATATCCTCCTCTTAATGAGAGCTGTGTCGAATCTGAAATCTCTACAGCCTGGTGTCAGGTATCAAACGCTTTAGTGCCATGCTGTGTGTTGTGTTTGGTGGTGGTCTGTGACATACTGGAAAAATTGCATATCAGGGTATGGAACACATCATTTTCTATGACACTATAGGTTGCAGTCATATGCAAAGGTTTGGGCGCCCCTGGTCAAATCACGTTCTGTTCTTATTCTAAATGAAAGTAAGTTAGAACAACCTCTACAGAGAACACACTTCTGCACATCCGAACGCACAACTACAACTAAAATGTGGCTTGTACACAAGTTATGGCACATTTATTTATTTATTTATTTATTTATGTAACACTCACTAAAAAGGATAAACTGTGCTTTCAAACTTTTGTATACAACTGTTGAATTTTTAGTATTTCAATAAGTAGACAGACTTAATTTTATTATTTTATTAAAAAGTACAAAAAACATTCATTAAAATATATTCAACATAACTATGATTTTTATTTATTTTAGTTTTTATAATGTATTCACATTATTATGACTTTTTCAGCATTTGTTTCACCAAATGTTTTGATTTACAATTTATCCTGATTATTATTAATCTTTTTTATATTTTTTTTTCAAAGAACACATCCAGAATGCATGTCTTTTTTTTTTTTTTTTTAATTTCCCTCAAACTCGCATGCACAGTGATGTTGTAGATTAGGACTTGAACTCACTACTCTGCTTTTGTCTGTACATTTGCTGCTGTGTTATATGAAGCCTTCATTTGATCCATCATGAGTTCTGTAATGACATATGGATCTGGCACAATTTCAGCGTGAAATTGAGTGGAGAGAATGTGATTGGTGGTGTTCGACACAACTGACTGAAGCAGACTCAGCTCATGCCAGATTTTGCCTCGTCACGACTCTGTGATTTTCTGATTGGCTAGATTGAAATGACTGAGTTGCAGGCAGTGGTGCAGCATACGGCTGCTGTCTTGTCCAAATCTTCCTTACAACTCAATTAAAAAAAAAAATAAAAGCTCATAAAAAAGGCCAGCCCCTGAATGCTGCCTCTGTTTTGAGGTATGCAAAGTATTTTCGTCCATTCTTGGATGCAAAGCATCTCACAAACCTCACTCACTCACTCATGTTTAGCAGGCTGAATTCCACAAAGGGGAGCTATTAGCTTTAGGTGCTTAACAAGAGCAGTGCATCACATCTGTGACACTGTGTGTCTTTGTTTGGACTGTTTAATTAAGGTGTGTCATGGAAAACTTGATTTCCTTTTTTTTAAATAAAGCAGTTTGAAGCTGCAGAACATACAATCACCCCAAAGTCCATACAGTCCATGTATGATAACTATGCTGCAAAACAATCTGTTTTGAATTCATTGTTTCTGTGATGCCAGCACTTTAGCTCCGTCCATTCACACTGAAGTTATTAGGAATGTTTCAGCTCTGAGTGCTTTTTGAATCAGGCAAAATACAGGAGAGCCAATCATAACAGATCTAATTTACATTTATCAGTTTTAAAGGCACAGTGACAAAAACAGCCTATATAATTCTAAGAGACAAAGAAAGGTCATTTATAAACTCACCATTTTGGTATTTACAATCAAGCAGATGTTATAAGTGGACCATAAGGAATAAAAATAAAATACAAGAAAATTGTAGGACATGGGTTCGTTAATAACTATTTGCAGTGAGAGGTCAGTGTGTGATCATTTAGAATTGCAGCTTGAACATTTCTAACTGGTGGATAAATGCCCCCATTATCTGCTAGCTACATTAGCCTTGCAGTTGTAGTGCAGAACTAAAAAAGCAAACGTCAGACGCCAAACACTTTGGCTGATTGACTATACCTGGTATGAGGGCAAAAACTGTGTACATTTTATTTCTGTCCTAATCTCAATTTTAAAGGGCAATTCTACCAATCGTTTAAAAATTCTGCATAATTCAATTGATGAAATGTAAAATGTCATGAAAATGTCAGAGTGCTGTGTTGTGAAATGGGTCATTGTAGAAAAACTTATAGTGTCAGTGACAGAAACCAGGGGTCATGACATCCACAACACACAGCTATTTTATTTACTATACAAAACAATCAGAAATCAGAGAACCTGAACACAGATGTTTTATATGCAATGTTGACAAGGGTAAAACAGCGGGAAATCTGGAGAATCAAGTTTTGTTTGAGAAATATTCTGCCTTACAATGCCCTGCATGTACCCCTCCACCGTCCATGAAGTATATTTTAGGCCAAAAGCTGTCATAAAACAGTTTCTCAGGCATCAGGCAGTGTATCCATAACCATTTCATACAATAACTTTCTGTGAAGTAGCTTTTACAGGCATTAAACTCTTCACTACCACTATGAACAATTCTGACTCTGTAGGTTTCTCCCAAATGGAGCATTTCACACCAAACCACTCTGAATTACTTTGTTTACATCCTAACCATATAATTATGACATTTTGAAAAATCAGAGACCCTCTGTAAGAAACATAAAATGTTGGGGAGAAATGTATGACAGTTATTGCTACTATTTGCAGCTTATCTAAGATATCTAGCAGGCTGTATCCTAAATCTATAGTGGAGGATGTTGAACATTGCTCAGAGCCATGGGAAGAAGAGCGAAGGGAGACTTCCGCTCCATCTTTCCTCTGACTCTCTTTGTAGGATCTTTAGCATCAAGCTGGGCAGGATCCCCACAGAAATGCACCTGCAGGGGCTTCCCTCCGCTTCCTGCTTTCAGTCTTTCTCTGCAGAGCGGACGGCTCTATCCATCAGGCCTGTCGTGGATGGGAGGGCCTGCGGGTGGAGCTGTGTAGCACACGACTCGCCTCATTTCCTCGCTCTGATTAACCTGCTTCACACGCACCACTCCCCCACTCGCCATCTCACTCCTCAAAAGAGGAGTGTGTGTATCTGTACATTTTCAGGACAAAAATGTCCGGAATCAAAGAAAAGCAGGGTTAACCTGCAGTGTCAGAAAAAAGGGTTCCTGATAAATTGTGCTCGTGGCACAATCGTGGCACAAGCAACGTAAATGTACCCTTGACAGTATAACATGGTCCTTAAGGTCCAGCTTTGTACCTTAAATGAATTTAAAATCTACACTACATTCACTTTCTCTGAGAAAAAGGGCACATTTTGCACCCTTTCATAACTTAACTTTCGTAAAAAAAGTGAAATATGAAATAAAAAGCCTGGAGTCAAGACAGAGTGCATGGAGGCAATGCAACTTAAAAATTTATAACTGCAATGGAATACATTAAAATTTGCTCCCTAAGGCTTAGAAAAATCTTACTACATGAACATATTTATAAAGATTTATAAAGCGGTTCTAAAATCTGATTGGCTAAGTCATGTATATATAACCACATACACAACCCAAATTCTCTATTAATATGCAGGTTTTTAAATACCTTTGTGCTGTTTGTGGAATGATCTTTTAAGGAAATACACACCAACCCACCACTTCATTAAGTACACCTCCTTGTTTCTACACTTATTGTCCATTTTATCAGCTCTACATACCAAATAGATGCACTTTGTAGTTCTATAACAAGTTGTACAACACTGTCTGATCCACTCGTACCAGCACAACACACACTAACACAACAGCACCACGTCAGTGTTACTGCAGTGCTGAGAATGATCCACCACCCAAATAGTACCTACTCTGTGAGGGTCCATGGGG
>JAILXH010116974.1:0-12457 GCA_023558415.1 Piaractus mesopotamicus
ATATATATATATAATTGAATCTAAGTCACCTAGTTCGCTTGTTGTATAAGATGAAGTTACAGGTGTATTTATGGTGCATGAATGTAAGCCATGTAAATTCTTTTTTTTTTCCAACTACGCTGTTATTTCACCTTACCTTCAACACCTTAACAAAAAAAAAAGATTTCTGATTCTAAAAAAAAATGTGTTAACCCTTCAACCACATTCTGAAACTACAAACAATACAGCCTCATCATGACCAAAGACAACAGGCTGCAGTGCAGCCAAATACATGAAATCACTATTTAGTAAGCAATGTAAAATATGAACCCGTCAACAGGAAGTCTAAGGTGAGCGTGGTGGACTGCATGTGCAAGTGCCAGGGGGGCAATGACAGGGGGGCGAGGGTATGTGAGAGAGGAAGGAACACATGTTGATATTACTGTAAAAGGCACAACGGCAATAGGCAGCATCTCTGATAAAGATCGAGGAGAGAGCTAAACTATGATATCACTGCATGGAAACGCTCCAAAGTTCTGCTCTGAAACTGGAGGTGTTGCCTTGCACACGGTAACTGAAACCCATGAGAGAAACAACAAACTCATGTAGCTCTGTGCTGCCAAA
Organism: Piaractus mesopotamicus; assembly: GCA_023558415.1. NCBI lineage: Eukaryota > Metazoa > Chordata > Actinopteri > Characiformes > Serrasalmidae > Piaractus > Piaractus mesopotamicus. The sequence goes on from JAILXH010116974.1 coordinate 604, forward strand.
CCCACACTCAGCTCAGCGAAAAAGAAAAAGACACAAACACCCTCATATCACACACCCTGGTGTAAAAAAAAGCTGATCAAGAGAACAACGCTCTTTAAGGCAATGTCTTCATTTGCTTCTCTGCTGCCACAGATTAACCCTCAAAAGTGGAGTTATTACTTTCATTTTTCTGTAATATGTAATGTAATTATATAACTATTTAATTTTATTACTTATAATTAAATTTGTCAAATGATTAAAATTATGAATCATATTCTTTTGTATAGCTGATTGTAATTAATCGTATTTGTCTTATTTGTTCAAAACTGACCCTACAGAAAGATTTTTTTCCAAATTAAAATGCAGTGCATTTTGTTATAGCTATACAAGTAGAGAAAATAAGCTGTATCAGAATGTATTTATTACTTTCAATAATTCAGTAGCATTATTGACATTGTATGAGCGCAGTGTTCACATGAACTGAACACAATAATGACCTGATTTCCACAGGGTGAACAATTTCCAATTTTTATCACTGACTTCCAGTCAGAGTGAGTGTACCATATACACAGTCAAAGGCTCCAATACCAGTTTGATTGTACCCCTCTTACTCTCATTCGTCTTTTTCGAGGGCAACTATAGGTTTCCACTTTGCTTTTACCATTGCTTTTGTTATTCTGCCAAATTACTCATATTGCCACATCAGTGGTGTGTTTTGCTTGTAAAAGATAATTTAGAGTCAGTGTACGTTTCTGATAAATTCATGGCACTGCAGTAACGGGAAATAACTTTGGTTTTATTAAGAGAACCAACACTGGTACTTACCATTTAAAAGCTGATCCTTTAAAAAATTAAAAAATTACTGGCATTAGTTTATTGTGTTATCATACTATTAACATCAACATGTAAACGAATTAGAATTCATATTTATGCACAGAAAATGTAATTACGTCTATGTTCAACTTACATACTGTAACAACAGGTTTGAGACTGCATTTTTTCCATTTGTTTTGATGTCAAGAAATTAAAAAAATGTTAGACAACGTTGTATGCAAAACAATAACTTTTTATCAAATTCAAAACATAGTGTTGATTGAGAGTTTAGAGTCTGCACTTCCGTTGTTTGTGTCAATAAGCTACAAATGCTTAACAAATTTTGTTATAAGGATGATAAGGTGATAAGGATGACTTCTAAGACTTAAGCAGTGCCACTACATCAAGCATGCTCTATAATGTGCCATGGTTGCCATTTCTCTTTCAGAAGACAGGGTTTGTTTTTGACTCACGCTGGATTCTTGCCATGCCCCGCCGAGTGAACCCGACATAAAACTCTCCCGAAATGAACGTGGAACAAAGCCATTCGTGGCTCTGAACAATGCACGCTCCTTTGGGAACTCACTTACGTAATGACTTGCCTTTACAAACACAAACATTTTGTTTTCTTTTCGAAGCAGAAAACAAAATGCCGTTTCTCCAGAACGCACCACAAGGCGCTAGATGAGGCCTGACGGGTACTAAACTATCATTACCTTAAGCAACCTAGTATGTTGGAAGAGGGCGAAGAGTGTGTGAGTGAGAAGAAGTCTAATGGATTTCTAGAATCAAAGCTTTGCCTCTCTAATAGATTAAGTGGAAAAGGGACCAAATTCTAATTATAGTTTTAATTAATGAGGCTGAACAGTACCTCTTTAGAGGGTGCAGCCGTATTGTTTTGGCTCAGGAAACTGCGCACAAGAACAATGTGAGCCGGCAAAAAGATCTCCAACAGCTGTCGCCAAGAAAATCCAATTCATATTTTACTTGGAGAGCCCTTTAGTACAAAAATAAATATCATTTATAATGCCTCTATGAGAGTTTTTTAAAAAAAAATTAAGGTTGGAAAGTCCATTGGTAAAGCTGGACTGGGGGGCTGGGATTTTTACAAACCTCAAGACGTGGAGGAATGTAAAATGCACAGGAACAGTCTCTCACAAAATATTCTTCAGATACACAAACAGGGTTTGTAATTGCTCTTTAACAGCGCGTAACTCCTCGGTATTAATGAGGGAATCTGCCATGCTTCTAGGCACGTTGCATAACCCAGTGAATACTCCGCGCTCTCTCACATTCCGACAACCCTCTCATTGTTAATGCAAAACAGAGAAGGCGCCGAGCAGCCAAAAAGTACATCTGTAGCGCGCCGCATCGCGCTTGAAGCTGAATCCGAAATTGCCCTGTAGATCGTCACATTAGATTGCTAATTGGTGCTCATCAAAACACCAACCACATATTTTTGGAACAATTAAACTCGCATGGCTGCTCCTCTGTGCACGATCACACATTGTGAACTTCAATGTGTTCTTGAAAGTTGAGAGACTGTACCCATGCACAGGGTTCACAGTTTCTTTCAAGACTTTGCAGTTGTGATATTGATTTTAATACACTCTAAAGACGGGGAAGTATGAAAATGAGTATGCTATAACATCATCAGCTTGACACTCATATATGATGGTAATTCTAACATTTTGTATATCTGCTAGCTTGAGTTTGCCTCTTTTTGCGAAGTTATATTTCTACCTTCCACAGCCCTGTGTGAGTAAACATCGAGGCAGATGTTACGAAAGGGAGTTTTAAAAAAGATGATACAAAATCTTTTGGGATCAAGTGAGATTGAGGCACAAAGCAGAGAGGCCTAGACCACCTTCTGGAGCTGTGAGCTTCTCAGCCACCAGCAGTCTGTGCTAAGCTGCCTGAGACATTGCCTGGGGACTGTAAGCCCCCATTCTGCCCAAGCACACACATACACAAACACACACTCACACGGCCTCCGCTTCAGCAACCAGGACAGACGCTGCACAGTCAGCTGGGCTAGCTAGAGAAAAAAGGCCTGGATCAGCATCCAGAGAGAAGTGTCTGCAACCAGGCGTAAAGGAGATGTATACATTGGCAATGCCATGCAGACAACGCCCTACCAAGTCCTATCTGAGTCATATTCTGACAAACTGCTTGCTTCTAAATTGATAAATGTTTTGTGCCACTGACCTGAGTGAAAGAGTTGCAGATAGCATAATAAACCTAGAAACAGTTTGCCCATAAAAGACTCATTTGCCCAAAAATCCCTATGTGGCTTAGAATAAAGAGCAGCAATGTCAAGTTATAATTATGTTAGCATTCAGTCAACAACACTCTTAAAAATGAAGGCACCAGAAAGGATTCATTTGAGCAGTTGCACAGACAAACCACTTTTGGTTACCTAAAGAAACTGTCCGTGGATGGCTCTTTAAAGAACGATTTTTCTGTAAATGAGAAGAACGGACAGTTTGCAAAAGAATGACTGAAACACCTCTCAGACAATAAGAATGTTCTCCAAATGCTCCTTCCTCTGTCAAGCGAAAGAAAAACTCTGACAGAACTCCTTAGAACAAACCTGCAGTGAGAACAGCGCTGGCAGCAAATTTGTCAAAATTATTAGGCTAAGAAATAGTGGAAAAGTTTTACTGAGGTATACATAATGCCAGACACAGCTCCCCTGATTATTTGGAGAGTGATGTTTTTATGTCATAGAAAGTCTGAGAAATGTCTGAGAAAGTTTTGGATTAAACTATATGCAAGGCTCTAAGATAAGCTAAACTTTATCAAAATAGTGAAAAGCAGAGAGAATGGATTGGTTTATATACTTGCTAAAACCCTTATTAATCTGATGTCTTGTAAATAACTTAATAGAAAAAAAGTTAAGATCAGGTAGCACTAGTCACTGGACTGTACAGAGCTCACATTTGTAGTTAAAACTTTGTGTGTTAGTAAATATTAATGCACTCGTACACATGCCATGTTTTGTATTGCTTCATTAAAGTTTGCTCCAAGACTTTTTGGAATACATGATGAGTCCGACTAGCTCCCCAGCATCAAATGCTTCTCTCACAAGCTACAGCGTTAACTTTAGCGTTAGCTCATCTGAAGAGGTAGCTTCTGTCGCTAAAACCTCCTCCTTATTAGGCATGAAAACCCACTGCTTTAAAGTCAAGTGACTAAACGATTCCCCTGGTTTGAATAATGTAAACATGGTTTCTAGAATCCTTTTTTTCATCAGGCTCTATGTATCTTTTCAAAGTCTACTGTATGCAGCAACGTTAAATGGATTGTTCAGGGGTGGTTGTGTAATCCTTGAGAGAAGTACAATATTTTCTTTCAGGCTATTGGAACAGTTTGTTCAATGCACCGTGTGTGATGAGATTTTACTGGTTCATGTGAAAATATGGTGTGTCAATAGGAAAAAGAACACTTCCACAAATTTGTCAGTCAACATCGGAACATGTTTGAGACGACTGACACAAAGCCTTCTGTTCCTCTTCCACACATCAAAAGCGGAATGCAATTGGAAATACAGACTGGAACTCCAGCAGTACGGCAGTAGCAGGAGAACTAAGAGCAGAAAAGTAAGCCATTTTGTTCCAGAGATATGATGAGTCACCCTGTCCTCCGGCGACGGTACACGTGGTTAGGTAACTCACCAAAATAGTGAAAAAGGAAGACAAATCATGCTAGAATGAGAGCATGATACTTCACACATGGAAAAAAAAGATCTGCTGCACCCTAACAGAGCATGGCAACATGAAGAGAAAAGATGTATATATATGTTTTCTCTGAGGAAAGAAACAAGTATGTGCCAGGATTAGAGTTTGGCTCATCCTTGCCATTCCCTGGACTTAAGAAGTGATTCAGAGCATTTCCCTGTGCTCTTACTGCCAGTATTAGATGGAGCAGCGTGACCAGCGGTCCTGCTCTGAACAGCCCCTTCTCCCCTCGGTGCCTGCTGCTCGAGAAAAATCAGAGGTATGTGTGGAATGCCCATTTGACAGGAGCGCTGAAGTGGTTCATCTTCCAGGCGGCTGTGCTAGTCGAGGGCTGTTTGGAACAAACAACAGCTGCGCTGTGTGGCCAGTGAGCCAAAGGGCTGAGAGCCCTGGGCATCAGGCCCTAGCCGCACCCTGTAATGCCACTGCTAACTAAGCATGGCTCTTGGGCGATATTATCCTAGCGATGTCAATGGTCCTTATCAAGCAAAGTTATTTTTGCACTGAGACAGTGACTGGCAACTTCATCACTTAATAAAATTTATAGACTTCATGGTGCAAAAGAAGCCATACTCAACAAGGGGTTGGCAATATGATGATATTTATCATTATCATTATAAATTATGTCACATAACATTAAAATATGTTTTTCGGAAATTATTGTGGATATCGTCAGTACTTAAAGAACACTTCTCAAATACACATTTCATTACAAAGAGAGAATAATTGGTCCTGTTTAGTGCAGTGCAAATGTTGTGAAATACTAATTAAAAAATCACTGTACTTATAGTTCTGTGGCATAACTAGAGCTTTATTTTTGTCTGTCGCAACTGTGGAAAAATTAAGTATCATGATGCATCGCGTATTGTGAAAATTGTTATGTGATGTTTCTATTGCGACTCAACCAACCATTACGGGAGTATTTCTGTGAAAAGTTCATATGTGAGAGTTTCATCTAGAGGGAATGAACAGACATTATCACAAAACTGAAGAACACAGTTTCCATACAATAAAAAATGGTTCCTTTTTCCTATGCTCAATATGTTTGACCATTAAAATAAATTTTAAATATGTTTTTTAATTTATTTTGAATGCTAATATTGCTTACCCGATATCAGTGAATCTCGCCCCAACCTTGCAGGGCTAAAGAATATATGGGCAGAATACTCCCTCATCAGACCTTTCGAAAGCAATCCTTGCTAACACAATTACTAAATAATTTAGTCTACAGTCTTGTACTACCATGTCACTGGAAATGGGTCAGCGGGAAAATCTCTGACAAGCAATAGGGTAAAAGGCTTTGACGTTGAATGATCAGCAGCCAGTGCATGAAGCCTGGCACACTACAAAGCAGAGCTACTGCGCTTATGAAAAAACAGCCACACTGAGCTTTAGTCTGTGCATGGTTGAGTGTGATAATCACTACACTGCATATAGTGTCATTCCTCATCATCACATGTGGTGATCCAACCCTAGTACTCTGCCCCAGTGAGTATGTGTGTGAGCGTATGCGTTTGGCAGTGAGATGGTCAAAGCCCACCTGTCACTGCCACTCACACAAACCAAGTGCTTATGACAGCCTGTCCAGTCATTGTGCACAGGGGACTTAGAGGGATGTCATGACCCGAATGCTTGAAGGGTTCTACTGGGTTAGGCATCTTACAGACTTGCACCAGCCATATAAGGACTGCTACGGTACCAGGAAAACAGATGCACCTGTCAATAGAGGGAAGGAAACTGGAGGAGGGAGGGTGGGAGAATAGAGGAGCAGCAACCTTAAAGGAAACAGCAAGTTTATTTACCTGCCTGTCTGAATTAGCCCTCAGAAATATGGCCTCCCCGTTAAGCGTTTTGGACACAAAGACAAACAAAACGCTGAGCTGCTCACTCAAATACAAACAGACCCCTCAGTGAGCAGCTGACGGCTAGAAAAGCAGTGCAGACTTATTACACCATGCCATACTGATAGGAAGTGCTTTTCCAGTACACTGATCATAACTCACACAATCAAGCCTTTACATTCTTCAATACAGAGATGATATTTAAGTTCAATGAGCACTCTGTGAGTCCTCTACACTGAAAGAACATTTGCAAATCTGATACAGCTTGTTCTGATTGGACTGCGCTGTTGTTTTCTTTGCTTAAATACCACCAAAAGTTTACTTTGTACAGTAAATTTAAGCTGTAAACTGAAACTTTATTTAAATTTAATTCAAATAAAACTTTTTTTGACTCAGAAATAAACTGAGGAAAAATCCTCAATTTCAATGTAGCCGAGTAAAAAACACAAAGCATCTCATAACATAGATAATAAATCACATTAAAATACTTAGGACAAAAGAAAAGTATAATGATGACAGATAATAAAACTTTATAGTAACGAAGAAAATGATCAATAAAAATAACAATTAACAATTAAAAAAAAAAGAGGAAATTTTAAACAATAAAAATCTAAGACAGAAGTAAAAAAAAAAAGTTGAAATTAAGAAATAAAATAAAATTTGTAAATGTCAAAAACTGAAGTACTAAAAGGGTCTAAAACTCTACAACTTTAAAACTTTTTTCCACTTAACATTTCCCTGAAGAGATCTCATTTAACTTAAAGGGATACCTTAACATTCACTTTAGATGTTCAATTTACATGTATTAAGTGAGCAAAGGATATTGTTTTGTTCCAGAACACCAGCATATCCTTTTTCTCTGGCTTGAGGCTGAATATAGTGTTCTTGTGAACAGGCAGTTCACACATTTTACTAGACAGTTCATGAACTCTGTGTTATTGGTTTAAATTTCCCCACTAAAAACTTACCACAATTTTTTTTTTTTGATAACGTAGGTTATAATTAAAAATGCATATCTTGTGATTTTAAAATTGCACTCTTTCAAATTTTGATATAAAAATGAAAAAAAAAACAAAAAAAAACCTACTTCCTGCCCTAATCAGTTTTGCTCAAAAATATACTACTGCAGTTGAAATATTACCCAATTATTCCAATAACAAGAAAAAAATGGCAGTGCAAAATCACCTAACATGACAAGACCATCTAAATCTGGTGGCGTGAGACTGATTGGTCATTAAGGAGTGCTCGAGCATTGTTTCCAACAGTCACTCCCTCACGGAGAGGTGCTCCATAACAGTGAAAAAGCGGCCCTGCTAAACCACTGACACAGACAGAGCAGCCTGCTGGAGAACAGAGGCAATCCTGGTATTTGTAACTGTCAGCGAGGAGCAGTTGGACACATGACCTTGTGCGCGTCCTTGGTGACTCGACAGCATGTGTACACACAAGCAGCAGGCCAGGGACACTAGCAGCTGCCACCATTTCCTTTGGTTACTCCACTGTTTACCTTCACTTTGTCAAAAACACTGAACAAGCTGAACAAGCACACACACCTGATGGGTGACACTCAATGGTATGGCGAAACATATTAAAGCATATTATTTAAAAAAAAAAAGTACTAACTCAAAAAACTAACACTGCTAATAATAAATGAAAGCCAGAAGGGCCCAGTTAGCATTATGCAAATGAGTTAGTCACTAGCCTCAATTCACTGTTAGAGACAATATTATGTTTGTGTATCCATCTAGACCTTCTTTAGTGATGTTAGCAAAATGTTAATGCATTTCGAATAAGCAGCAGCAGAAAAAATGCTTGAAGATCACCTTTTGTTGTCCTCCTAAAGAACAAAGTCACTTTACTATCAATCACAAGCCTGTAAAGGTAGTAAACACACATGACCTAGATTTCCAAATATCCAGGGGAGGAAGGGAACTGCTACCACTACTGTACTGCTCCCCTTACTCTCTCATATAAAAGAGAGGAGAACGAGCAAGGCAGACAGAGCTAGCTGTAGATATTGCCCTTTTTAGGGACATTTCTCCCAATTTTCTCCCTTATTTTAGTTGTGACTAATTCCACTCAACAGCTAGGTCTCCCCCAATTACACAATGCTACCGGGGCTAGGAGTGTGAATGCTAGCACACGCTTCCTCCAACTCATGCTGCTAAAGCAACGTCATTGGATAGCTCAACATGCTTGGAGGAGAACACTAACTGCCTGTTAAAAGCTAACAGATGCCATTTCTGGCTAGCATCATGCAGAGTGATGGGGGGGAGGGGAGATCATCTTGTCCACCCAGAGAGAATGGGACCAATTGTGCTCTCCTCCAGCCATGGATGGCTGTAGCACCAGTGGGGATCAAACTCGCAATCCTCCGATGATAGGGCAAACGCTTAGAGGGCTGTGCCAGTTATATGACATTATGCCAAACAGAGACTTAGCAGTTTGGCCAAACTACTCCTTGAACTGCTTCAAAGTCAATGTGAACTGGAAATCATAATGCATAGTCCTTCCGTACCACAATACCCAGGTGGGTCTCTCTGCTAGCTGACCATTTCACGGGTGGGGGTGGCAGGAAAGGGAGGTTAAACTTTGTATTATTTGTGATATTATTTGTCAATATTATTTTTCCCTGTGTGCTGGTGCAATGTAATGTAATGTAATCAAGATGTTTTAAAGGCGGGCAAAAGTCATTACATTTACAATCTGCAGAACAACAAGAATTTTGTCTTTTAAATGGAATGGTATAATAAATCATGTTTAATATGATGAGGTTCCATTTTGATTTCAGGTTGATATTACGGGGAATCAGTAAACACTAATCAGAGTGATATAAAAACAATAGAATATCATAATACTTGAAAACATCTTTAGGATACATGATATGTATTATGATATTTAGTTTCTCTGAGGTTTGGAAACAAGTGAACAAAACTCTGAGCACAGTGACTTTTTTTTTTTGTATTAGTGAAAGTTTTCAAAAATAAACGATTTGAGTATAAACAGGAATTAAACAAATAAGATAACTGCATACAAAAGGCTGATATCCAATCAGCTATGTGCTACCATGCAACATCTGCAATTACTACACACTGTTTGCCGTCTCTCTATAATTGGTCTAAATTATTCTTTTTTATGATGACATTTTGTAGAATTACTGGTGATACCTAGATATACTCATACAACATTTTTTTTGTGGCGCAGTGGGTAGCGCTGTTGCCTCACAGCAAGAAGGGCCTGGGTTCGATTTCCAGCCGGGTGACCAGGGTCCTTTCTATGTGGAGTTTGCATGTACTCCCCGTGTCCGCGTGGGTTTCCTCCCACAGTCCAAAGACATGCAGTCAGGCTAATTGGACGTGCTAGATTGCCCCTAGGTGTGAATGTGTATGTCTGCCCTGCGATGGACTGGCGACCTGCCTTCCGCCCAATGACAGCTGGGATAGTCTCCAGCACCCTACCGCGACCCAGAAGGATAAGCGGTCTAGATGATGTGTGCGTGTGTGTGTAATTTATCATGATGACGACAACACATCGTCATATTTCCCCACCCCTAGAAAAACAGCAATAAAGGGTAATAAAAAGTTCAGGCTTGCGATAAGACTTTCCTACAGGCCTGCTGTCTTTGCCATTTGGTCTAGGTAAGCCAGCATGCCACCTGATGAGATGCATAAAGTGCATCCTACAGTCCTCAGTGTTTGCGTGGATGACAGAGGAGACCTTACATATACAACACTGCACTCACTTCACCTGCATGAAAAAAGATCAGAATGATGCATTGGGTTGCTATGACAACCTGCAGGCTGATGTCGCATACTTGATACATTACTGCTTTCAGAGCTTGTTGCTCAAAAGACCACCAACTATGGGGTATATACTGTAATGAAAAGGTTAGGGTCTCCTTCACACACCTCCTCTCTAACTCACAAACAACAACTTGTGATCAAGCTGTGCAACGGCGACCTGCACCGATATGTGCTGTAGGCTGACAACAGGAAGTATGTACTATCACGCAGTGTATGCAAGGGTGCTTGGCCATAGCTGTGGTCAGTGGAGGGGGCTTGTGGCAACACCACAACGACGTTCTGCAACAGCGCAGCACAGGCCAACTTCCCCTTTCCGCACTTACAATCACGCTTTCTGTACGACCCCTCGTACAAACTGTGACAGACTCTGCAAAGTGATGGCTGGTATTTCCGGCAATGCAAAACCTGTAAAGAGAACTGCTGAAACTTTTCTTTGAAAACTTGCACATTTGAAACTTGCAAGTGGAGTTATTCCACCGTCTTAAAAGGTCATGTTGTGCTAGCTTCTGTCAACTCTAGCCCTGCACTACACTACTGTACTTCCATGTGCTTTTGTGGTAGAATGTGACATAATATTGTAACCTCAGAACCCGAAAGCAGATTTTATGTGAATAAATGATCATGGTCCTGTTAAAATTGTCAGGACACTAGCTTTTTAAAATGTTTTTAATTCCTTTTCTTTCAAAAACTGCAAAACTAACAACTGACACGAGATACCACCCTGGATGTACAGCTATACCCCACACATTGTATCCCCTTGTTGTGATGTCAGCACTTATCAGAACTTAAACCTTACAAGCATTTTGGGGCAAAAGATTTTCACTATATACTTTTAACATGGCTTGGAAAAGAAAACTGTTTGATTATTTAGACACCATATTTAATATATAAGATAATATAATATAATACAATATTTAGACAAAACTTACTATTCATATCAATGAAGATCCTTTGATGAAAACTGCTTGTATTAGTTAACAGCATTTTTTTTTGCAGGTCTTCTTTTTTACTTAATTGAAAAATAGCAGCTGAAAACTTTACTGAGAACATTTGAGAAGGTCTGTTCTCCCTAAGCATTTGATGGGCAGTGTATATCTACTTGTGATAGTCTCTAACCAAAGGAGCCTACGTTAACAGTCCAGTACAGTTATGTTGGGCCAGGTAGTCGTCATGGAGACCACTTCCAGGAGATTACTAATTGATCTCAGTTCTGTTACCGCCCTGCTGACATTAAAAGGGGCAATATGTGAAACATACCAAGGAACCTATAGCAATTTCTGCTAAAGCGCAGGGAGAGAAAATTACGTCTTGAATGCTGTTCTCCTTTTTTTAATTCTTCAAAAAGTAGGTTCTTCATGGGGCGGTAGTTGCAACCATTTGCAGGTGAATAAATGTCTCGCCTCTTGGCCTGCTGAAAACCTTTTATCCTTTTGGTCTTCCAAGGTTGCAGAACCATTATGACATACCAAATAAAATGATAGCAAAGAGTTTTGAAAACTCTTGAACAGCGGTAGAAACAGCATAGTGATAGGTTACCTCACATCTATAACATCACAATTTTGAATTATTTCAAGGTACAGCAAAGAAATAAGATTAAATGTCAAAGACCTGAAGGTAGATATCCTTACCGTTTGGTCCTAGTGCCACACAGCACAGAAGCTCTACATTTTGGGTATGA
>JAILXH010117126.1:0-27519 GCA_023558415.1 Piaractus mesopotamicus
TAGAACTACAAAGTGCACCTATATAGTAAGTGGAGCTGATAAAATGGACAATGAGCGCAGAAACAAGGAGGTGATCGTAATGTTATCCTTGATCAGTGTATATGCTATATAATATATAAATATATACTGTGTGGTGCCTTTGACCAAAGCACACCAGTTCTAATACGTATGCATAGCACATCGTGAGTGCATTACTGCGAGTAAGTTTTTGCAGATCCTTCAAACGGATTTAACTCAGAATACTCAATCACCAAAAATAACCTTCGGACAGCTAGATGCTAGAGACTACAGCATAATGTATGTCATGTATAAACCTAAGTGTATATACGTTTGATTTTTAACTGTTTAAATAAACTCACATCTGTTTTTTCTTTGATTAGGTCTTAAATTGCATTACATTTGAATTTAAAAAATTGTGCAGCAATGTTTTGCTTTTAAAAGTTTGCTGACATTCTTCAAAGAAAAACACTTCCATTAAATGGCCTTTTTTCAGGTATTGCTTGGAAGCAAAACACCATTCATCCAGACTAGTCTTCAGTGATACGTACATATCATCTGCATTATAAATTATGAATAAACAAAAAGCCAGAAGAGTTGATGACCTAGTTACAATCATATAGTGATCATGTAGCGATAGTCATTCTGAGTAATTTTGCAATTGTGTAGCATAAGAAAACAAGTTACTAACCTACAGAAAACTAACAGTAGGGGAGACTGGGGACAACTGCAACAAGTCTTATTCTTCCAATCAGAAACATGCTGAGTGATGGCACAGTTCAGTTAGAACCTCCCCCCACCAGGAAGACGGAAGACACTTTCAACATTTGCCGCTGCATTTATTGAAAAAAAACTTGTTTTGGAGGTATGAAAGTAATGAACTAAGCCTTTGTATGAATTAATCACACGTTACTTATTTGAATAAACAAAGTAAGTTTTATTTTGTTAACATCTAATTGACATGGTTAGCATGTGTCAGGGTCAGTGTGTCTTTATCATCATTTTTCATAATTTTTAGTTTAGCATAGGCACAGTCAATCTATTGTATTGCTTATGATGAACAAAGCAGGCAAATATATTATAAGACCATGAGAGGTTAATGATAAACAAAATAATTCCAAAACAAAATAACTTGTTTGTATTTTCTTATATGTGTGTGTGGGTGGGGGGTGTCATACAGTGAATAAATTATCTAAAAGTAGAAACTGAATTCTATTTGTTTTTTTTTAAGCTATGCCAAGAGTAAGGAAGAAGGTTACTAACAGAGGGGTTCCCCTCAGTTCTTTTGGAATGAGCCTCAAATATAATCAGGGATGGATGCAGGACAGTCAGGAAAGTGATAAATATAGTGATAAAATACAAAATACATAAATAATACTATAATATTATTGCACAAAAATTACTACTATGAATATCATAGTAGTAAAGCAATGCATATTTCCAGAATGCTATGCTTATTGAGACAAAAAGCAAAAGTTAATTGGTGAAATTTAATGTTTAACATTTTTAACCGTCCCTGATCCATGCTGCAGCTGTCCCCAGGTTGGGGTCAGTTGCAACATATGACTTCTTCCACTCAAATAAATATTGTGAATGATACGTCATATAGAATCATCTTTAAATGGAATGCTTAATTAGCAGACAGATGTAAGTTTAATATATAAAAATATGGTTGGCCTAGTCGAAATTGTCTCTGAGTAACTGAGAGAAATGCAAAGTGTTGCAACTGTCCCCAGTCTCCCCTACTAATTTAATAACAGAAACAGAGCTTGGCTTCTCTTTCTGTGTTATATGGTAAATTAGGCTTTTTTTAATCAAGCTAAATCAGCAGCAAGCAGTGCCAGTTCTGCCACTGGGAGCAGGATATAGTCACAACAAACAAGTGTTTGCGAAGTTTGTGGCATCCCTTTAAAAGTTAAAGTTGTTTGAAGCATTCAGAAAATAACCACGATATCTTTGCATGTTTACTGACAGGCATAACACATCTTTGCATGTTTACTGACAGGCATGAAGCGCTTGCCCCAACACTGCCATGCCTTTATCTCAACTGTAACTTGTAGATTCAAGTGAGATTATACAGTATTTTGTTAGTTGACTTGGGAGTAGCTGCTGGCAGGCGTTGCCACACATACACAAAACAGTTGTGTTCATTCAGTGTATGTCAGTATGAAAAATTGGACACATATGCATAATACATAGATCATACATGGTTTAATAATTGTATCCCAGTGAAGTTATCATTGTTACTATGTTATCTGTTTGCTTTTTTAAAATAATTTAATGTTTTAATGATTTTATTACATAGTTTTCAATGTGCATGTTTTTAGTTATGTACTAACTTCATGAAGAGTCATATGGGGTGTTTTTGGAAATAAATGAATGCATCAGCATCAACACCAATTCCGCTATTTATATTTATCTTAGAAACAAATTTAAAGCATTTAAGGCTGAGTCTTTAGATCAAAATGCCTATGATTGTGAAAAGTCTTCACAATGCTAAATTAGAACAGCAGTAGATTTTGCTCAGCTAGGATGCAAGCTTTAGTCAGAGACATCGCCATGTTCTTGATATTTAAGGTTCGACACAAAGCAATCCACGTATAAACATCTTTCATGCACAAAGTACTTTTCCCCCATAATACTATGTACATGCTACTATAGTTGTTGTTCTTTTTGCAGTTTGAAATTCTAGTTTAAATTTAGTTAAGAGTACTTGAAAAGTGACATTTTTTATAATGTACAGTTGTTAACAAGCACATTTTTTCATAGCAAGTTTTTGTTTGCGTACTAGTTGAATACAAGTAGCTGAATAAACTGCACAGTAATAAGTGCCTGAATGGACATCAGCCTATAGTAACATGATCTTATTTTAGTCATTTATTTTTACCAGTTGTATTTATTTCCATCTGTTCATTCTGAAATAGTATATTTACACTGTATATATTTTCGTTTTGCTAGTGAACTCTATCCATTCCAACTTGTTTGCAAATGTCACCCTTAACCAGGTGCAGCTCAACTTTTGACAGGTACTGTATACGAATAAAGTCTTTGTCCAGTAAAGCTGACTCCTAGTCATTCTGCAGATCATTTCAGGCCACACATGAGCAAGTGGCACAGCCCTGGCATCTGACTGAGAGAAATGTCACTGTGTTTCCTTGAGCACAGAAGGGGTGTAAAGACAACATGCTGGATATCGCCCAAAGCAGTCCCAGCTGCTGCCAATTCTGTCCAATCAGCGTGTGTGAGAGTAAGACAAGTTAATGGGCATCTGACATGTGACACTGTGGCTAAAATATGATGCTTTTGGTTATGAATACCAAGGAAAAAGCAGCAAAAAAGTAATGAATTATGTCTACATGAATTTTTTTGGTCATTGCCCCACCATTCACACTCCTAAATGCTCAACCAACATGTCTTACCTCCAGCATGTACTGATCAACCAAGTGCAGTTCACTCACATCTCCTTTGTATGACCTATACATTTCTATATCATCTGCAGTTGGCACATACCTGATAAAAAATAAAAACACACATACAAAACATGTAATACAAGCTACTCATAGGAGACAATTTCAATAGATTTTTTGTGACTTAGCACCACTTAATTCATTACTGACTTTCAATGGATTACCAGACATGATGAACTGATGACTATCAATGAGAAATCCTTCCTTTAAATTCTTTGTTAAACCTCATTGTTACGTGCTTTTACTGTGAACTCAGAATTCTTACATACAACCTGAACTGTCTGAGGTTGGAAAATAAATGGATTTGCAGTAATCTAGTCTTTGTCGGGCTGTTCTATGAGTATAAAAAGAACTTAAACAGTTTTTACACAGTGTACATAAATGACTAAGAAGAACTGTTTGGATAGTGTTTTAAAAGTGGATGTAGGCCATGTTAGTTCATTATTAATAGCGTTGAAAATCGACATTAAAGCATACAGTTCGATAAATTTAGAAATCCTAAAGGGTCATAGAATTGCAAGTCAGAGATATGGGAATTAAAAATATAAATAATTTTAGAACCTCATACAAAATATAAGACAAAGAGAACATGAGAAAACACAAAATATGGTTTTAAACTGCTCCTAAATTTAGTAACTGGTTGTGCCACCTTTAGCAGCCACAAACACAACCAAATGTTTCTTGTAACAGTGTGGAAGAACTGCGGTCAACTCTTCTTCGCAGAACTGCTTTAATTCAGCAACACTGGAGGGCTTTTGAACATGAACTGTCCATTTTAGGTCCTGCCGCAATATCTCAGTGGGTTTCACAGCAGGACTTTGACTAAGCCACTCCAAAACTTCTTTTTTTCTATCAAGCCATTTAGAGGTGAAGATGCTCGTTCTTCAGATCATTGTCTTCATGCATAAACAAACTGCGCTTGAGCTTTAGATAACAGACTGATGGCAGGACATTCACCTGCATACTCTAAAAAAAAAAAAGGCATGAAACTGTCACTGGGGCAGTGTCCGTCTTGTCACTGGGGCGGGTATATCTCAGTACCTTTAGTCAGGGAACAAAACTGTACCATAATCCACTGTACCAAATTATATTTTCTAAGTTGTATTGTCTCCACACACCCCGTCTCGTCTCCAGGCTTTTTATTTTATTGTTCTGTTTTAAAACATTAGGTTATGAAAAGGTACAAATACATACTTTTCACCTGGACAAACTTATTTAAGGTACACAGTTGGACCTTAAAACCACTGTTGTACCTTTGAGAGAACAATTACATTGTTTGTACCTTGATAAACAAAAATAAACCTGCACAGTACATTTATTTCTAAAAGTGCAAGATTTTTGGACAGAGAGCAGAATTCAGTTCTGTCAATAATGGCAAATCGCCCAGACCCTGAAGGCACTTTTCGGCAAATGTGTGACAAGCCTTTATGGTCTTCTTGGTTAAAAGTGGTTTTTGCCTTGCAACTCTCCCATGGATGTCTCTTAGTAATGGTGGAATATGGTGAATTTGTAATGGTGCGATTAGTGAATGCTGGCCTTATCTGAAGTGAGCAAGGCCTATAGTTCTTTTAGCATTTATCTTTTATGACTTTCTGGATGAGTCGTCGCTGTGCTCTTGAAAGTAATTTTGGTTGGCTGGCCACTTTTGGCGAGATTCACCACTGTTCCAAGTTTTCTCCATTTGGAGATAATGGCTCTCACTGTCATTTGCTGGAGTCCCAGAGCCTCAGTAATGGCCTTGTAACCCTTTCCAGACTGATATATTTCAATGATTTTCAATCTCATCTCTTATGGAATTTCTTTTGAAATTAAATGGTAAGATATAGTGTGTACAATGTAGGTATAGTTTGTTAAGAGCTTTTAGACAGCTTCAGGTTTAAGTGATGTTTAAATTCAGCAGGGCTGGCAGTACTCAAGCCTGAGTGGGTCTGGTTTAATTGATCCCAATTATCCACTAAATTTGTTTCATTGGTTGATTGAGTAACTAAGGGAGCAGTTACTTTTTCACACAGGGCCAGCTGCTGTTAGATAACATTTTCTGTCAACAAATGAAATGATCATTTTAGAAAATGTAGGTTTAAAGAAATCATTTGTTTGTTTGTTTATTGTTGTGGACTGTGTCTGTTCTGTCATTGTGGGTTTTTTTTACACGCATTTTACATGCAAGTCTATCACTTCCTGTTTGTTAAATATATGCCAGGGTACTAAGTAATCATTTCTATGGCTGTTAATTTATTATTCAGTAATTTAGTTCATACATCATTTACCTTGAAGTTCAAATGTTTTGGTTGGCTACAGTGTGTAGGATTTTATATGACATTGCCAAAGACAAATTTCCACTTTATGTAAATTCAATAGAAAATGAAGTATTCTGATCCTGTCGAGAGAGCCCCTTTTCTTTGAAAGCTGTGATCAACGGTCCAGCGGCATCTTCAGCTTTGCTCTAATCTAACATGTTTGCAATAGAAAGTGAACCGATACGTTCCAAATGTGAAAGTGGACTGTGCAGATGCCAAAAAGGTGTCTAGAGGATGTCGTCAGCCCTTGTTAGAGACGGTCTTTGCTGGTAGAACCCTCTTTCATTCAGCGAGGCCCTTTTTTCTCTCTGCTCCTCTGACATATCTCCCCTCTCTCCTTCTTTCCCTCTCATGCTACAGTGATTTCCAGTGGCCCGAGGAATGGAGGAATGATTAAAAGCCAAGTAGTGCTGATGGCCCGAGTCAGCTTGAATAAAGCGCTAGGGCCGTTGATGCTTCAGCCTGCTTCTCGCTTTTGTACCCCGTGTGAACCCAGCCTTCTACCAAAATGGACTCCATCTTAGGGCCGTTTTAGTGTGTTCCACAGCCAAACTAAAGACGCTAACTATTTCATGAGCCATGGGACGCACCTTTGGAAAGTCTTGGAAAGACTATAGTCGCCAGCCATTAATATTGCAGCCCTGTGTTGCGCGCACATCTATCAGGATTGCGTTCCTGAGGCCCACGCAAAGCAACATTAAAATATACATCACGTTCAGTTCAACAGGTAGAAACCTAGAGGCCCGTACATTAGAGTGCTGCTTTCTTTCCAGCAGGTAATTCTCACAGAACCTCTTTGAGGATGTTTCTTGAAGACCAACCGCAAAGTGGAGAGAGACATTTATTCCAGCTTTCAGGCCAACATCCCCCAGGGCAACTCAATAGTGTCCATCTCCTCAAATACCAGCTAATAAAAGTTTTATGTCGGAGCCACTTTGGTAAAAGGCTCTGGCATATGCTCTTTATCATTAGCATTAAAGAAAGGCAGCCGCTTGTTTTACCTTTTCACCGACATGAACTGCCAGTGACTTGGCTCAGTCTCAGTGGGCTCCATTAAGATCGCTTGCTTGTCTGGGACTGTAGTAATGTTCAAACGATGTGTCCTTAGAAATGCCTGTACTGTTCTTACATTCAAACATCACGCCCAATTATGTCCTCCTATGTATGAAACTATGGGCAATGTTAAAAACAACAGCAACATCAAAAAAATTTGGTTAAATGAAGGGTTCAGTCAATAACACTAATGTTGCTATCATCAAACGGAAGATAAAGATTTTTTCTTTTTATTGTCAGAGCTATAAGGAATCAATAAATTAGCATTCCAAGAAATATAACAAAAATGTTTCTAAAATAAATCACCTACTTCACCTTTAACTGTTTTTATAGCGTGAAACAGACATGTCAACAGTCGGACTCAAGAATTTGTCAGGTTATAGTACACACCACCCACCAGCTCTTTAAACCACTCCAGTAAACATGAACCACACTCTTCCCGTTGGCTAACAGTATCCCTACGGAGGGAACAATTTCACAACAAGCTCAGATATTTACAGCTGTCCAAGCAACGATGTTTGATGTATATACGAGATTCTGCCTCTTATAGACAGAAGTGGCCACTTCACATTTCTCAGTGAAAAAAACATGTACAGTACTGTGCAAAAGTCACAGAGCACAATTTATTTATTTAATTTCCAGTCAAAACAACCATTAAGTACAAGTTAGTGATTTTTCAGCATAAGCAAAACAACATAGATATATTTAACAGAAAATTACACAGAAGCCTTAACAACTAAACATATCCTTTATAGTAGTGTCCACCTTTGCCTTTACTTTCCATTCTTTTCAAGAAGCTTGCTTTCAGTTTTTCAAAGAAAGCTGCAGGGACACTTTTCCACACCTACAAAGTTCAGTTTTAGAAGTTGGTTGCATGCATTTCTCACAATCCATGTAATCCCAAACACATTAAGTGAATCTAATTTTCTGAGAAATATCTCCTGAAAAAATGAATAACTTCTAATTTAATGTCAGTTTTGACTGGAAATTAGACAAATGCTAGGTGTTTTTAATTTTTGCACATTTTACTTCACTTTAACAATGTTAGCTGCTAGAATTACTGTATCATCCAAATACTGTATACCATGTCTGTTCTGGTTGCTACCTCAGTGACTGCTATGCTCATATATGCTAGGCTATCTGCTAAGCTTCTAATATGCTATAGTATGTTAAACCCTCCTTTGCACAACTCCACATATCCTCAGTACCGTGTACTGCCTGTGTTCTATTTTGTATTTATTGTAAGTCTTTCGTATTTATTTACTGTACTGTATTGTCTGCACTGTGTATATTGTATTGTCTTGCACTTGTGTTCCTGCGTTGCACCATGGTCCTGGAGATATGTCGTTTCGTTTTACTGTGTGTACTTGTACGCAGCTGAAATGACAATAAAGCCTGACTTGACTTGGTCTCTGACTTTTGCACAGTATTGTAGATTGCAAATGTTTAACTATATTATAGATGTTGCTATATTTTGATTTAAAAATCCTGTTGCACACAGGACTGGAAAATTGGGCAATGTAATCAGATGGGGGCAATGACTGATCAGCAAACCAATGCTGGTCCTTGACAAGTGACAAACAGCCATGTTGGGAAAAAGATTTGATAGAGAACTATGTACACAATTTAATTTTAAACAGCTTGTCAAATCATATTGAATAATATTTACATTTACTATTTCATTCTCTTGTATTTTATTGGGATGGGTTTGTTAAAACAAGGTATTGTTACAGGGTATTGTTGACAAGCTAATCTGCTACAATAGAGCAAATTTCCCAATTTCTCTCAAAAAAGAATTACACAGATTTTGTGGAAAATCTGCACAATTGCTTAGATGTGAAATGCTAAATTACCAAGTTGTTCACAGTGGTGGTGATAGAAACCAGATGTCTGAAGAATTTAATGCCTCTAAAAGCTCCCTCACAGGAAGTTATTACAAATAATGGTCACAAATATGCTACCTGATGCATGACATGTTGTTTCATCACAGCTTATATGTAAAATTTTGGCCTAAAACATGCATCCTGATGCAACATGCAGGGTGTGTTTTCAGATTTACTGCTATTTTGCCATTATTGACATTACATCTAAAAACACAGAAGACATGTATAGGTTCACTGGTCATTTTGAATAGTAAGTAAATGGACTATATTTGTGTTGTTAGCACTGCAACCCCTGGTTCCCATCACTACCACTAAAAAAGACTGTAAAGTGATCACAACGAGCCATTTCACATCAAACTACTTTGAATGACTTTGGTTACACCTCAGTGACTGAATTTTGCAGAAAGTTGAAAAATTCTTCACGAGTTGTAAAATTGTATTTTAAAAAAAGTCCAAAGCTCCTCTGCTATTGTGACAGAGAATGTATTTTTTAGATCCAAAACACCTTTGAGTCAGTGAGTGGTGACATAATAAAAAAAACTAGATTACAATAATTATTTTTAGATATTTCCCAGCCCTACCTGTAGTAATCTATTGTACTTTAACTAGTATAGATTTTGTGCCACATTACAACAGAAACTTCTTTGGATCCAGGTTTAGCTGATTGGCCAGATGTGGTTCTGTATGCAAATATTATTATACACTGTTCGAAATAAAGGTACTGTGAAGGCACATTTTTCATTCATCAAGGTACAAACAATGCAAATGTACCCTCAAAGGTACAACAGTGGTTTTAAGGTCCAACTGTGTACCTTAAATAAGTTTTTCCAGGTGATAAGTACATACTTGTACCTTTTCATAACCTAATGTTTTAAAACAGAACAATAAAATAAAAAGCCTGGAGACGAGACGGGGTGTGTGGAGTCAATACAACTTAGGAAAAATAATTTTAATGGATTATAATACAATTATGTTCCCTGAATAAAGGTACTGAGACGTACCCTTCAGGGTACCACACCAGTGACAAGACGGGTACTGCCCCAGTGGCACTTTCGTACCTTTTTTCTGAGAGTGTATATATAAATATATGTATTGTGAGCAGCGGTTAATTTTTTGTACCTCCTGAGAGAAGTAATGTGTTCATCAGAGAGGCCCCCATCTCCCTCATTAACAATGAACAATTTGTCCTTGAGCTCCTTTGGCTGCACAGGGAAACTTTTGAGGAAAATATCTGTGAAAAGGGCAGAAGAAAGAAAAAATTAGTTTTTCACAGACACACACGCACACCTTCACTCACGCACACAGAGGCACGTACGCTCTCACACATTCAGCAGCACATGAAAGCATCTCTCCTGACAGGAAATCTTCCTACCTGCAATGTAAAAAAAACCCTCCAAATGCATTCTGAAGACAAAAAAGCTTAATTACCACTCCACACAAGCCTTAGGGGCCTTACCTGCACACTGATTTGCATTGTACCAAATCTGAATTGATGAGAATTTTGTTTTACCTAATAACCTCCGTGTGTGAGACTCAGAGACGGGCCATGAATATTCTGAGCCATGGTACCACTTCGGTGAATGAAGTAAAGCGCTCATTACCGCAACATATTCATGCTTCGCCCGAGCGGCATTGGGTTCAAGGGTACAGCGGATAAAGACAGAGCAAACCTCTATTTTTTCCTCGTTTCTAATGAAGAGGTCTGCCAAACATGGAAAAAAAATAGCTTTAAATCCAGCATGAGCACAAAGACCAATCATGGCGTCTCTTTATGTAACATCTTTGTATTTGTGCACCAGGCCAAGCAAGGAGCTAAGCGGGGCCAATCAGAGAGCAACTGCAGAGCACAATCCTCAGCCTTGCACTAAAATCGAGACAAAAAAAAAAAAAGGAAACACTACACTGACCTCCACAAAAAAGCTCCATCAGAAGCTGAGGTTTAGAAATATAATGCTCCCAAAGGAAGCGTAGCCAGAAACAATTTGAGAAAAATTCTCAGAACCTGTATTCGTCTGACTACCGCATTACAGCGCGTTAAAAATGCACCATTAGAGCAAGAAGATGCTGCTTGCACTAAAACGTCTGAATTCACTCATGCAAAGTAACCTTAATGCAATGCTAGCACTTCTTCATTCCACAAAAGAACACAGCACACAAATGATCTTTTTTGATGGGAACAAATCTAAGGATGTTTTCAAATTGGAAAGCGTCGAGGTGAACCAAGCAGTAGGTTTGTTGCTGCTTCTATCAATCAGACATTCAAGAAAAATGTTCCTTTTCCTATTGTGAAGGACCACCTCCAACCCTTACCCTATTTCAAACAGAAATACATCTGTGCCCTTTTCAGAGAGCTGTTCCACCTCACTCCAGTTTCATTATGCCAATTGAAAAAAAGGAGAACAACGTTATGGAATTCGTAAAATGGGTCTTAAGCCCGCAGATGGAAAATGCTTCAGCTATTGTCGGAGTAGAGGAGGAAAGTGTTTTATTTAGGCATTCTGAAGGAGCAGCACTTTAGCTTGAGCATCTCTAAATCCTTTACTGAAGCACTAGCACGTAATTCCCTCCCGGGGGGGTTGATCTCGGCCTTTTATGTGACACTTTTGTTCAGAGGGAAATTATACACCGCTCACCTTATTTCCTTAGCGTGTGATTGCACTTCAGCACTGCTGAGAGCTGTTCATGTTTTCTGCTCATGACTCAACTGCTGCAGTGCCACCTGAACTTGGACCCACGTCAAACTTTCACAACCACAGCAGTGCTTCAAAACGAAGGATTTCAGTTCCAGACTGACCTGCTCTGTTGTTTAGTATATGCATTGCAGCAGTGGAGCATGCGAGCAATACATTCCGTCCTGCCTATCACCATTTATCAATTCACATTATAAAGACAGTTTGACGAGTGTTGCCTCCCTTCAAAGAAGCATTTCCAGAAGAAAATAGGTCTTAAGTGACTTCATTTTTAAGCCTTTTAAGCTCGGAGCTTATAAACTCACATGCATGCTGCTACAGCGCTTATTAGAGAGATTTGTAGGACCTACAACTGCTAAATTCCAAAGAGAGCTAATACATGCTGGAGATGTAGCAGGATATAAAATGGTTGACTGGCTTCAGTGAGAGCTTATTTCACCTTAAACTGGTCTCTAGCCAGCATGACATGGCTGAAAAAAAGAAAGTTAACTTCCCTGAAACTACCACTGTCCTGAGAGTTGAAAAACAATTTAAAGGAAATAGAGGGCCTAAAATCTGCTAATGCTGCCATCTGCATATTCTTCACATCGCCATCTGTGTCAGTTCGAAACATTAAGCTGTGCTGCGTACAGTAAGTCTCCAGGAATAAAGTTGCACTTTAATTACCTGCGTCCACTATGAATTAGGTATCAAATCCTTTTTGTCAGTCATTATTGAGCATAAACTCAATAACCAAGTCTGTCCTTGTTTTGGGTTGCAGCTTTAATATTTTGCCTTGAACAGAATTCCAAATAGGTGACAGGGTGGGCGATTTGAATGCTAGCTAGTTCTCTGTAGTCACAAGGTGATGAACAAACCTAACATTAGCTTGAATCACAAATTCTGTTCCTTACATTAACGTTCCATCATGTTCCTGATTTTCCATAAAAAGCAATAGTGATAAGGACACTATTTCAGACACTGTGTTGCAGCTTCTGTTGTGCTGCTAGAATGAAACCAACACAATGTAGCTAAGTTGGGAACAAGGTAGCCCAACACGCAATAAGCTGCCAACCTCTGGGCATGATACAAATGCCCATAGCAGACCGATGCCAAACACACAAACTGACTGGTGTTCATTTCATTGGCTGGTAATCACCTATCGTAATTCACTCCATAAGCAAGTGGAAAGATGAGAATGGGTTTGTTTAATCCCTCAGTTTGACACATCCCCTAAAAAGCTCTATGACAATGTGAATCTCTCATGCTCCCTCTCACACTTTCCACATGGTCAGACGTGGCCAGCTGAGCTATTACTGATAAACATGTGAGCTTCATCCGAGGAGAATTATTAACATGGCGGAGCTCAGGAGCCCTCCTCCTTCTCTCCTTCTCGCATCAGCTTGGGCTGGGAGATGGATTGCCCGGGGGTTGCCCTGGGCCCTGCTTGCCTGCTCCCGCACCTTGTCAGAGGGCAGGCAGAGCACGCTCGGGACGGATTCCATGGCTGACAAACAGGCCAGCAAGGGCACCATGCATTTTTCATGCTGCTTCCCTAATTGTGCCGCCTGCACCGGCACACTTCTTTTCACAACACTAATGCTGAGGCGTCGAGCCTCACACTCTCACTGTCACACTGCGGAAATGTGGGCTGAGGTTAACACCCTCTAACTCCACCGCTTCCTGTGCTGCCAATGGCCTCTACAGGGAATTCCACCCAATTTTTTCGAAATTGCTGTATAATACAGAGATTGAGATCTAAGCAAAGTCGTTCAGTGTAGTCTGTTTTGGAAAGGTGCATTGTAAAGAAACCTAATGATTTAAGTTCTTTATAATGGTGATGATAGGAACCAGGGGTCTGCCTACAATACAAATATAGTCATTTTATTCAAATTTATCAAAAAAAAAAAAACCAACAACAATGAACCATCACATGTTTTTATATGTTGTATTTATAATGGTAAAATAGTAATAAATATATGTTTTCTTTAGGTACTGTTTTGCCTCACTATGCCCTGTACGTGCCTCACTGCCATTAATGTGCTTTAAAAATGTTTTAGGCCAAAACCTTTTTGGCAAACTCTAAACAATTGTAAACGATTCTGATAGAACTGCACGTTTCACATCAAACCACTCTGAATGACTTTGTTTACATCTTAACAACTTAATTATGCAGAAGTTATGACAAATTAGTGGAATTCACCTTGAAAGTGTGTGAAGGCTTACTAGGAGATACAAAGCACCGCCATTAGGCTGCACTGTAGCTACCAAAGTCCACGACTGACTAGAGACTGACTAGAGAGAAGAATAAGCTAAAGCTAAAACTAATTCTTCTGAAGATTTAATACCACTCTCCTGTTTTGATCTGGGTGATCCTGGAAGAAAAAGCTTCAATTAGCTAATTGTTCTCTCTGGTCTTGATCCAGGCGAACCTCTAAGAATTAGCTTCAATCAGCTTATTCTTCTCTCTGGTCTTGATCCAGGCAATCCTGGGACCTGTTAGCTAACAATGTTTTCTAAATACCTGTTCTTTGCTCCCATGTAAAATAGCTTCACTATGTAATCTATGGTATTTACTAAGTAATTCAAAGGAAGCTAATTGTGTTTAACCTCTTAAAGTGAAACAATACATAAAAGAATGCTCATTCACAATGCATGCACCGGTCTTCACATTGCTCAGCAGTGTAACTCTTGACTGTGAAATGATGTATATTCTTGCTGAAAGCAGAGACAGTGGGTTGGGTAAGGCTGTCCCCAGACCCCAAAACAAATCTTTGAATTCAGAGAGCACAGCTCAACATGAGGACCCAACAAACGAGCAGACTATGCTTGTTACTCCAGTCAGTGAGATGCTCGATAGCAGGAAATCCATGTTCTCTTAGTTCAATAACAATAGTCACAGTCCTACTTTATGCTGCAGTAAGCTTCTTCTTGGGTTCTCCAAAATATTACCAGAAGCACAATGGCTGTGTGGTGTCACATACAATGATACACTCAATCCATCATTTATGAGTGATCAAAGGGAGTGACGCATTCACAAATTCACAAAGGGGAAAAACCTTCCACCTTCCCAGATATATCAGCTTCTTTCATGCTACATTATCAGCCCAAATACTTCAAATGAGTTCCAGCAATATAATCATATGAAAAAACAGAGGTAACCCTTTTAATATTGCAGTGTTGTTTGTCATAATGTGTTTTTTTCTCAATTGACTCATAAAAAGCAGTCTTTTAAAAACAAGTGATGATATGCTGCCATCAGGTGGCAGCCATGAGAGCGGTTTTCTACAGTTTGATTTACAGGCCCTGGTTGGCAAAAATAAACAGGAAAATCTGTTTTAAACATTGTGATTATGACTGTGAATAACTCAAGTTATTTGACACCTATTTCAAAGACAGACCAAAAAGAGTCTATTTTTCATGCAGCTTCAATGCGCCTTCATAACCGCGCAGCATGTGCATTTATTAAAGTATATACTCAAATAAGCCACTACTGAGAGGTAGTAGGCTTCAGTATATAATCATTCCAATCTAGAACCTCTAGTCAAAGCAGAGTGCGCAATAATCGCTCATGCAGGCTGCACAATGCTCACAGCATTCAATTTTATGCTGGTTACAAACCAGCTCTAAACCAAAAGGTACAGCCTGATGAAAGAAATGGACTGAGCAGTTCATCTGCAGTTGCAGACACTGTAATCAGAAAAACAATCAAGTAGATCTCAAACTCTAATTTTCTGTCTTGCTGTGCTTAGTCTATCTCAAAGATTTGATGAAAAGTAATCCAATGAGATCTGATGTTATTCACAGGTAATTCGCAGTGGGGTATCAATGGCCTGCTCTGCTGTTGCTTTTGGCCTAATCCTCCCATGGAGATCAATAACACAACAATGCAGTTTGATTGCTTCTGCAAGATACACAGATACTCACCTCACTTATAATTAAGTGTCAGGTTTCCCCTACCAAATCAGAAAACAAAGCAAGCCATCCTTAATTCCTGGGTAATGTGCACATTATTTGAAGTCTGCACAATATGAACATTTACATTCCCAAGAGTCACTGCAAATCTATGAAGATCTAAGCAGAATGGTAGGTAGATATACACCCAGACCTCTAGCTGGTGCAGATTAGGTAGGTGTAGCTTTACTAAAAATTGCATTACTCTAGAATATAATAATTATACATTATATTTCACACTCACTGGTCACTTTATTAGGTACGTTTCTTGTCCACTTTATGATGTCCACTTACCATATAGCTACACAATGTAATTCTACCAATACACTTCTGTTTCTCTACATAATTTGTTAGTCCCCCAATAATCAACGTTAAGGACCCCCACAGGACCACTACTGAGAGGGTATTATTTGGGAGCAGTTGTAAGTGACACTGACATGGTAATATATGTGGATGTTGCATTTTAGTTCTGGTTCACTTTGCTTTCTCTGACATATCTTACATATCATCTGAACAAAAAAGTAACAACTGATTAGACAAATTTTATGTACATTTGGTGACATTAACTGGGATAATGTCAAACAAACTTTCTGAATCATGCTGTACTTTGGCTTAACTGAGCTTGTAAGATTTGTGTTTATCTTTTATTTTTTAGCCTAACAGTAAAAATCAAATTTTCATTATTGTTAATAATATAATGTATATTATCATAAGAGTACTTTTAATTAAGGCTGGATTCTTCCTATTGAATGATATAGAAAAGTAAATCTGTGTACATTACATCTCTGTATGGCCTCTTGAGTGAGTGTAGGTTGCTACTGTCTGCGTTCAGCTGAAGGCTAACGTTAGCGGTGTAAGAAGTATAAAATGAATAAACTGACAATAACTGACAATATAAAAAAAACAAACATTTTATCGAGGCTGCAAAAACTATTGAAAAAAACTTTAAGAACACAGCATGGTTTCAAGTGTTCTTTGATTCAATACACAGATGATCGAGCTCATCAATTGATTATGAACCCCTTGGTTCCTCTCAAGGTTTCATCCTCTCATGGGGGCTTGGACCCGGATTTTTCTGTAAAGCTGCTTTGCGAAAAAACCTGTTGTAAAAAGTGCTATATAAATAAACCGTGACTTGACTTGACTTGACTCATTCATGAGCTGGATAAGGTGGGTTAGTAAAACTGCGGTGCTGTGGGCTGCCAGGTGCAACATTAAGAAATACTGGAGTAAAGGATGAGAACTGTAAACTGTGCAGCAACCAATGTGTTTTTAACCTCAGATGTACAAGATGGACCGTCAAGGTAAATGTGTCTAATATACTGGGCAGTAAGTGAGCACAGTGTTTAAAAACTCCAGCAACACTGATGTGTGTGATCCACTTGTACCAGCACAACACACACTAACAGGCAACTGCCAGGTCAGTGTCACTGCAGCGCTAAGAATGACCAATCACCCAACTAATACCAGCTCTGTAGTGGTCCTGTGGAGGTCCTGACCATTGAACCACACAGAAAAGACAGACTAACAAATTAAAGAGAGAAACAGATGAATAATAATACATAATAGAAGATCTACAAAGTGCACCTGGTAACATAATAAGTGGACCTAATAAAAGGAACAAAGATTGTAAATACAATGCTTACCTAAAAAAGTGGACAGTGAGTGTATACAACTATATGTAAACATATAAACATGCATTCACATATATCCATAAATTATTCATTCATAAACACACATACACTTTATCAGAAAAACCAGCTGTGTAGGTCCACCTTGCTGGTGTACAGTTCAAAACTCATACAGTTACCCCATCTTTTTCCATTCACAGTTTTCCCCAGCATCCACAAGCCCTTCATCAGTGCTCAGTTTCTAACCACTGAGTCGCTCTTGGTTGGATATTTTGGGTGGCAGGCCACTCTTAACTTAGTAGGAATACTGACGAGTGTACAGATTCCACCAACACCACTGTACTTGATACATGCACACCAGCACTATGAACATCATCATTCCACTACCATGTCGGTGTCACTGCTGTATTGAGAATAGACTAACAGCCAAATAATGTCTGGTCGACAGCAGTTCTGTGGTCAGCAAATAACCTGCTAAATAAATGGGGTAGACTGTGGCTGACAGTGTATTATTAGGAAAACTTAAAATATCAAGGAAACATGATTACATTTTGAGTTTTCTCAGCTGCTTTTGTAGTCAATCAATTCAGTTTAACAATATAGATGTCATCAAACATTTGGCTGCCAAAAGTACATTAAAAAAATAGCTATGTTACATTTACGGCATATGACATAGTTTTTCCAGAACAACTTACAGTCTAATCATGTTACAAAGGTAACTAATGTAGCATTAGGAGTCTTGTCCAAGGACTCTTGGTTCTTTCCTGAGCAGGCAATCAATCGCCAGGCTGCTAGATGGAGGGCAGCAGTGTTCCCCACTACACCATACTGACTGTATGACCAGAAGAGTAGTCTGGGGGCTGGTTCTCTGCTTGGCAAGAGCCTCATGCTGGATCAATAAGCCTCTCTGGGAAATACTGCAAATGCTACGTTAGCTTACCTCTGTAACATGATTACACTGTAAGTCATTCTGGATAAGGGTGTCTGCCAAATGCCGTACATGCAATGCAGGTTGAGTATCCCCAGTGTTGGCAACTGGAGATACTCGAACAAACAAATCTAGGTTGGTTAAACCGTTCAAGCTTAGTAAAGATGGCTACAAATGCTGTTGAGAAATCTAAAAATTATTAATATAGTTCACAAATATTGATGTCAACAATTAATCTTAACATTTTTACAGTGTACACTCATTTAATGAATCTATAAGGTAGATGCACCTCTAAGTGACCAGCGAGTGGATGAACAAACTAGTAGCTTTTAATAAAGAAGATGGAAAGTGTATATTTCTAATCCTTACAAGATAGTTTACTTTACTACAGCTCTATTGACAGGTCTACGTGGTTCTAACTCAAAGTAAGTCCAGTACTCACTGAAGTTGTGTGCAATTTTCACACTCAGCATGATTTCGACATGATTGCTTGACTCCAAGTTAGAAATGTTGGCCGAGTCTTTGACTCCAAATTGCTCATACAAACGAGAGGTGTCGATTTCAATTTCTCTAGGGCTCCCTCGTGCCCAGACTGACTTCACAATCTGTAAGAGCGGCAGAAAGAGTCAATATCATCATTTTCCTCACAGGAACCTGCAATAAATAAACCTCTCTAATATTACCATGGGCATGAATGATCTAATAACAGTTCACACTCTCTGCCTTGAATATATGAGTTCAGGGAGCACACAAAAGGAACAGCTGGTGAGAGTCTAAGTGAGAAAAATAAAAATGCAGTGTTTCTTTCAATGTAAATGAACCTGTATGCTCTTATAAGGATTGTGAATATGTCTGAATATACTATAAATAGACATAATCTCACTCAGATCTTGCAAATAATGAGGTTTTAGATAATAGAGTTGGGTAACATAACTGAAAATATTAATGGATTTTTTCTTCCTTAATTTGAGAATGATTTTGCTAACTTTCATAACTTCCATGCTAGCTGGTGATGTCACAGGTTAACAACTAGAGTTTTGTCTCTCCGTTTCAGCAAGTAAAAGGTACACATTGCCACCTAGTGTACCAAAGTAGCAATTAACTAAATATCAAGAAATATGAAGTATTGGAAATCTTTTCATTGCCTGGGCCTATCTGACACTTAAACAACGATTACAAGGTTCTTCTTGTGTTTCGGCTTAGTCTACAAAACAATACATAAACACAACATATGGTACCTTATCTTGAGCAATAAGGTCCCAGTGAAAGGCCCTTGTCCTTTTTATTTGGGATTTTGTCTTCTTCTTCTTGGGCAGTGGAGGTGGCACAGGAGGTGGAGGGGTCGGGGCAGCAGAAAACATCGGTGATTGGATGGACTCAAGCTGTGGTAATGGAGCTAGCCTGCTCTCTGCTAATAATACTGGAGTTTTCTCTTGTACAGGTGGTGACTTCAACTCCGGCACCTGCTCTAGCTCCATGGAAGGTTTATGCACTGGTTCTAGTGCTATTGCTGGCGCTGGAATAGGCACAGCAACAGCTTGAGGTTTGGACAGAATCCGAGGGAATGGCTGCGGCGGCACTAAGAGAGGCACATGGTTGTTCTGCATCTTGCCTGTCTCATGTTCTCTCTCATGTGCAGACTGGTTTTCTTTGATGACTTCTGTAATATTGGAGAGTTTTTGGGCTTGTTTAAGGTCTTCATACATGTTTTCATACTGGGACCTGCGTTTCCAGTCCATGCATTGCTTGTTGATGGCTTTGACCCAGGCATCCCGCTCATTGCTGACATCTTCCATGCTTATTTGTTCATTCAGTGGAACCCGCAAACTAGCAAAGATAACAGTTAAGTTGAGTTATAGCCGTCTGAGTTCAAATACAACCTATTATTTTACCATTGTGTTCTTAAAAAAAACCTTTCATGTAGACATCAGAGAACAATTTAAAATACTGAATAAATGTATTCCATGGCACCTATAAAGAACTATCATTTTTCCAAAGAACGTGGCAATTTTAATTCGAGATATGAAACATTTACCATAAAATAAGCTAGCGTAACTCCAAAGTGGAACAACTATCATAACTGCTCTCTCTGTGTGGCTTCCACCTTTCCCCTTCCACCTAGCGCAATGCTAGCCATCATAGGCTTCTGTTAGCTCTTGTACTAGAGTTGTGCAGTTAGAGTCTTCCTCCTAGTGCCCTCAGCTGCCTAATGATATTAAGTGACCAGCAGTGGCTGATTTCATATGACTTGAAAGAAGCCAATGTTAGCCATAGCCATCCCAGCTTGGTAGGATCATGCGTGATAAGGAGAGCAAGTCAGGGGAATTTCTAACAAATATATTGAGGAGAAAATTGGACAAAAATACAAAAAAAGGAAAAAAATAAGGAGAAGCTATTGTTCACAAGCTGTAAAGGCATCCTCAAAAGGCATATATCAGTCTACAAAAAAAAAAAAACTCACTGAAATTCATCCTGGTTGGTGAGAATTATAAAGGTGTCACATGTGTGAGGTGTCTCTATGCTTGCATTGCCATCTGATAGGTGAATAATGACTGGCAGGCTAAGAGTAACTGGCACGTCTGCATCGTCTGAGACTGGTCGACAGCCTGTAGGCAGCAGGGTCAGCTGACCTGTGTAGAGATGAGCCTCATACCTGGAAAAAAGGAATGACAGTAACTTAGAACGACAAAAATGCACAGTGAGCTTCCTACTAACTATAAAATCACATGTGCTCCCCTGTTACCAGCAGAGTCACTGAATGTGAGATGAGGGAATTAGCAATAGTTAAAGGGCCCATATCCTACATTTTATTGTATTTTCTAGCATCTTTTCCTTACAACATATTTTTGTGGTTTTATGTACCAAAAGCAGCCATAATTCATTTTTACACAGCCATTTTCAAACCTCTCTTAATCCATTGGAATTAAACAGGCTGTTTCTGTCTCTGTACCTTTAAGACTGATATTTGCAAATAATCTCTGATGGCCGCCCTGTACCATGCTTGACTCAAAAAGCTGTCTAGGCTGAAACAGGCCAAATAGGCGGATATATGTAAATGTGCTGCTTTTGTGACATCACAAAAATAGTAAAATCAAAACAGGTAGCTTAGTTTTCTTACATGGACTGTGTGGACTGGGGAATGAATGGTACATTTTGAAACCGTGTTTCGAAACAGTGTTTACAAACTACATCACATTCTTTTTTTCAAAAAAGTGAAAATTCAGTTTTAGATGATATGGGCCCTTTGAAAGGAAATTCAAACTTTCACATTTTTTTCCCTACCCGAACTGTTGTCAATCAGCATGATGTTGGACATCCTTATATTATTTCTGTACTTTAGCCTTGAAGCTACTGGGCTAATGTAAGTAATAAGTAATGGAAGCCTAAACTGTGCCTTTATTCAAACTGCATGCCTGAGACTGGTTCAAGTTGTTAGGTAATCCGAAACTGGTTTAAGTTGTTAGGAAATCTCAAACAGACATACTTATGTGGTTCCTGACACAGAAGTGGACGAAATTCAGGCTTCAAGAGGGCTACAACTATTTTCAGCTATGCTATTACAAATACTATTATAAATACTATTTGTGTATTTTTTATATATAACTGGTTAACGATTCAGCATGGCTTGGGGCAAGTATGTGATTATTTCAGCATGCAGTTCGCACAATGCTAAGCATGTTTTAGCTGATAAACAACATTTGGTTTAAGGGTAAAATGTGTTATGCTTTTGGTCAATCTACCACTTTAAACATACTACATATGTTCATACTTTTTCCACTTGCATGATGCTAGCCCTCCCCTCTGCAGAAGCAGCGGGCCTTCATGGAGCTTCGTCGGGGAGGCAGGTGGCTTGCTGGGTTCCTCATGTGTGTCCACAGGATGGATGTTCCTGTAGATGATTTGATTTATTAGCTCCAGAATCTAGAGGGAAGAGATACATCTGAATGTGAATGGTAGGTTTGAGGAACTTGCTTAAGGAACCTGTATACACTCAGACACAATGCATGCCCTGTGTATTCCGATTAGAGGAGGTTACTACAAAATCTGTCAAAATTAATGACGGCTGTCTTCTATTTTATTTAAAAAAATAAAAATAACAAGAAGGAAAAAACAGAAATGATGCAACACCAATCCCAGTTTCCTGGGAGCCCCATACTCTCCACAATTTAGCCTATTCCCTAATCTAACCTCATCAGCTAATTATCAGGCCCTTTATGTGCTGGGTCAAATGCACTGGAAATAAAACTAGCGTAACCAGGTTGTTGTGGTTTCAACAGCTACCAAAAGTGTCCGAGAATTTTGTCTCACTTTCTGCTTGTCCTCTGGAGACATGGCCTCCAGCTCGTAGTCATGGTGACCCTTGAATGACACGGTGAACTTGGTCCCTGCGGCATCATGGCAGTTTGTCACCTCCATAAAGGGAAACTGCCTCTTCACAATGCCTTTAACAATGCTGCAAACCATCTTTGTGTTGAAATCAATCTGAGGAGAGACACATGTAAGTATTTCCTGAAGGATTGCTTCAAATGCTTGAACAAATACAGGGATTCAGCTTATGAATAGCATGATTATGAATCTTATGATTAGCAGCTCTGCTGCCAATCTAGCTTTAGTTTAGTCCTTGGTTTATAGAATACTGGTACTTTCTTAAAACATGTCTGCTTTCAAGCTTGGCCTACTCACGCTGCAGTTATAGGGAGTGTTTTCGGTCAGGCACAAAACAGGGCAACCAATCAGAACAGAGATCATTTACTTATATCAGTTTTAAAGGCACAATAAGAAAAACAATCTGTTTAATTAAGGGATAAAGAAAGGTTGACAAATGGTCACGTAAAAGTAAATTATGACTGATTTTGAATCATAAAACCACAAAACATTATATGTGGACCTCAGGGGAAAAAATAAAATGTGAGAAAAATGTAAGATATGGGCTCTTTAAATGAAAACACCTGACCATTTTCAAGTCTGGCTCTTTATTTCTAACTTGTGTTGCTGTTTCTATCTTACTTATACTATTTCTCACTTGATGAGACTTACACATCAGAACTAAAATAATTCAGATTTAATTGTTATATTTATGTTCTTGTACCTGGATCACTCGTTTTTGCCATCTGTAAGAGCTGAATTTGTACACACTAAAGTTGTACAGTGAGGCTTGCTTCTCCTGAGAAAAGAGAAAAACAAATGACACAATAACACAATTGTATTTGCTAAAAAAAAAACAAAACAAAAAAAACTGTTGTGTTGTCTATAATGCCTGTGATTGGCTGGACAATTCCCTTGAAATGTTGAGCTGCAAGTTTCTTTGCTTCCTCATAGGAACCATGCCAACCCTACCACAAAGTTCCAACAATAGTACCAATAATGACATATGAATTATACAGTGCACAGCAAACACTAAGAATGTAGCCTTCCTTGAGAATTCATCAGGCAAACAGGAGTCTCTCCACCACTGTGACTGTAAAAAACTGACAATAATAATAACTGTATATGGACCTTTCTGTTGAATTAGTTCAACCCGCAGTTCTACAGTAAAAAATTAAAACAATTAATTATTCCTTTGATATTTACTAGGATTGTGTTATGATCTATTTAAAGCCAAGAAAATTAGTCTGCATCCCTGTCCCTCATTAAATATGTCCCAAAATCTGAAAAATCTGTGTGTAATATTGAGAACTGTCACTACCAAAATGCATGTATTTAATGTATTTATGTATTTAAATAAACTTTTTTGTGTTTTAATGAAATATATTATGATTTTATGAGTGTACAACTCTTCAAAGCTGTGTTTGCTAATTATAACAGAAGTGTTATGATTGTTTTAGTAGTGACAAAATGGAATGTTCAATCATTTGTTTTAATAAAATAAACATAAATAAGGTACAGGGTCACTAGAAGCAAAAAGTCCAAGCCAGCTAAAGTCCGAAATGTATTTGGATGTCTTTGAGCCAGTTTGGTAGAATGATTCATATAGAAGGGGCCTTAAACGCCTCTTCAGCTGCAGCTCAATACAGTTTAGTGTTTACCCTGCTTCATCACATCTGATTTATCTCAGCAGGTGACTATCAAGTCAAATCAAGTGTCAACAGCACAAAATTGTGAAGACTTTGAATATGAGAAATTTTTTTTTTCTTTTTTTTTTAAAAAAAAAGCAAGGCTCTTGCAATTTACCTCAAAATCAAAACTTTTCTGCAGCAGCTGCAGCTGGTCCCTCCTGGCCATGTCCAAAGCGTCATCAATGCTCAGTTGTCCGATCTTCACCTTGTGCATAATATTCAGCTGCATCTCATTGCTGAGCTACAAAATGAACAGCAGGGCATTATGAGGACTGCAAAAGCTATTTAACACACAGTGCAAACATTCAGTACAATCATACAAACTACTATGCATCTGATTTATGGAACTTTTGTACGACGTGGTAAGAAGCAGAGATTTGAGCTGCTTTCGCGCGTGAAATCAAGCACCAGCCCACCAGCACCTCATTTATATGTAGAATTTACATGAAACACATTCTATTTCACATAGATGTTTCAGTAGAGAGCTAGTAAAACGACAGCATTCAGCAGCCCGTGAGCCAATGGCTGTGTTCGTATACAGAGTTTACAGTTGAACAGCTGCTCCCTCTACTGACCAAAATTTACAGAGTTAAAATTACTGAAAAGAATATTATGGGACATAAATAAGACATCTTAGATTTTTTTTAAGGTGGTAGAATGACGTGATTTTGTTGTGTGATTATTTTCCTAACATAACACATTTAAATGCAGTATTATTGCAGTGTATGAGATGCTTCTACACTAGCTTTTTTGTGGGTGGTAGTATAAAACAAGAGCACACTGCAATATGTCTTTAAATGGAACATCGCAGCATTTGTTGATACCAGTATCTCCACCTCTGTAATGCATGTAAAGCAAGTAAAACCACTTTAGTAATGAATTGCCATGTGCACAGATTATTAGTATCACTTTTATTATCTATTTTTATTCTTATTATCGGTATTATAAATGATACTGACAATAGATTTGGTTAGTTAACTGCAAGTCAAGCAAATATTTTCAGGATGTTAAACTGTTACGCTCAGAATTCCATGCATTAATTCCAGATGTGAGTTTGATTGTATAGACATGCCAAAACTAAAGTAATGAACAACAAAACTGCGGGGAAAATCTGCATGTGCTCAACTTTGACTGTATGCGACTTTGAGGAATTACTGATATCGATATTGAAACCTTCGGCATCAGTCTATATTTTCTTTTCTTTAAAAATGACTACGCTTTAAAATGAGCTGTTGTTACTGAAGCACTTCACTTAAGATCATCTAAGAGCACTTAAAAGTACACTATCATGCTCAAACTACTGAAACACTACCACTACTCCAACAGAAGAAATACAGGGATATCATGACATAATGAGATGAGTGAATGTGTGCTATTTCAGGCTACTTTTGTTACAGCATTTAATCACATTCATGAATTTTTTCACTTCGATATGCAATTCAGCATTTTCCGCTGATATCAGCCCGATACCAATACACTGTACTGGCTGAGTGACATCTCGACCTCAAACGTAAATTAGAGATGGTTTTAGGTACTGCACTGCAAAGGTCTAGCAGGTGAGCAAAAATACAAGGAAGTGGTTTGTGCACAAAATGTATGCATAAAGAAGAAGAGGGAAACTTCTGTAAGCCGTTGTACACGTCTGTGCAAACAAACAATCCGCCCAGTGATACGCTCCCAGTATAAGTACTCTTCAAAAAAAAGCTATCACAGGCAGAGATTATCATAGATGCCATTCGGTTTTGATTTGTTACACTTTACAGGTTCCTGTTTCACTAAAATGAAGCAATTTGGACTGACCCAACATCAGACTAGCTTTACTGTCATCAGACTAGCTTTAGTGCCTCAGACTTATCAGTAAATTATAACACT
The DNA here is from genome assembly GCA_023558415.1 of Piaractus mesopotamicus. Lineage (NCBI taxonomy): Eukaryota > Metazoa > Chordata > Actinopteri > Characiformes > Serrasalmidae > Piaractus > Piaractus mesopotamicus. Next base: position 25,808 of record JAILXH010117126.1, read on the forward strand.
GGCATTTATAACATGACTTTAGACGCAGCAATAAATTATACTCATATGTAATACTATACATCTTAAATCACAGCAGCATCTATGGCTAAGAGGCAGATAAACAAAGCTGGGATCAGGTTACATTAAAAAAAAAATTGATTACACGTCCAGGTTTTCATTTTATGTGTAATTTGGAGTAAAATACATTGTCTGGTGAGGAAAATACTACAGAAGAGAAAGTTGTCCACTCCAACCTGTATGTACTACAGGCAATGATGATGCATTTGTAAACGGACCACCAGTCCAGGGTCTGACTTTCTCTGGTTGAAGTGAGGAATGAAACCCATGCTGTAGTGCAGTAAGGCTTACCTGAGGCAAGTCCACCGCCTTTCTACTCTCCATGCTTCTGGAGCTCTGTTGGCTACGTGACAACAGCATCAGAGAAAGAGCGTCCAAGCAAGAGCACAGCAACACACCGTCTGCCTCAGCAAACTTCCTCAAAACGAGCAGAGGAGAAAAGGAAGCAAGGTGTGCGCACTGGGTCGGCTTTAAAGCTCGCAGTGCAGACGTCACGAGAGGGAGAAAGACGAGTTTGTCCCTCTGCAATGTCTCGTGCGTTTAATATGACTCAGCGCCACTTTACTGGAGACTTAACCTCTGAAACCTCTCAAAACAGTTAATAAACTGTGCCCATTCTAACATATTGTCCATTTGAAGTAAAGAGAAAAAAAGCGGTGTTTATAGTTAAAGGCTAACGTGTGTAGTAACGCGGTAAAAACACTGCTAGCGTTAGCTAACCGACCTGCTTCATCAGTTTCAGTAACAAATACAGACACAGCATCGACCGCAGCTCCTGTCAGAAGAACTGTCTCCTCCAAAGCGTCTAATAAATACTTCCACTAACTCAGTTACTCCATAAGAGCCTCTGAGTAATTGCGTCGTGGTGTCCTCAGGTGCCAAGTGAATTAAATAATTAAATCTTCTAATTAAACCTAAATACACTATCCTAACGTCTTAAAGTCCCAGGAAACACAGACTGAAAAAAATATGTGTATGAAACTAACCTGGAGTGTAACACTGAACATCCAGCGAAGCTTGAGTGATAAATAAGATATAAATATGATAAAACACGACTTTAAAAAACGCTGATCATACCTGATAACTGCATGGGCGTGGCTAATGAGCGGACCGCCGTGTCCAACACTCCTGGCCTGCTCCCACTCATACAGCACTAAAGTCATTATCCAGATTTTCTGTGACGGTAACTTGACGAAAACAATTAACAGATGAACAGACGAGCGGATGGACAGACAAGCAGTGTTCGTGTATTGATAAACGAGCGACAGCCAGCAAATGAAAGGCGGTTTGGCTCGCTAGCTTTGGGTTAGCTTCAGCTTACTAAGTTTCTCTGACTCTGACTGTTTTGTGTGGGCGGGGGCAAGAGACGCAGCCTTGTGATTGGTCAGAACAGTGCTTACTAAAGGGTTACCCAAGATCAGAACTGCCCAGTGTACATCGAGAGGAGAAAGATATGGTAATATATATTGGTTATTTATTGGTCATTGGAACATTATTCAAAGGGTATACACAGTACTTGTTGCCTGCAAGAATTTGACTAACCTAATTAAAAGGAACATACAGATTTATGTATATTGGTTCCCGCGTGTCCCGCAACCCAGAAGGATAAGCGAGTTAGAAAATGTGTGTGTGTGTGTGTGTGTGTGTGTGTGTGT
>JAILXH010117126.1:27848-39833 GCA_023558415.1 Piaractus mesopotamicus
GTAAAAATATCAGAGCTGATTTAAGTGACCTCACCACTTCTCCCATTATATCAAAAACATGACTGCAAAAAAACCAGAGGGCGCCCACGAGCGAGTCCTCAATGAATGGGAATGAATGGAGCTATACAGCTAAAATTGAAAACAGTTTTTAACCATTTGTGTGGGACTTCCCTTTTTATTTCTGGGAAGTAAAAGAATGTATCCCATTAAATAATGAAAGAAACCTTACCATTATCTTACAGATTTTCTTCAGCAAACGTGTTTTGGACAGTAGGACACTGAGTACTGACTGGTTGGTTAGCAGAGCAGCTCATTGTCTGAGTGAAGCAGTTCGCGCTCGCTGATGTCATGAACGTACATGAGGCGCCGTTATACAGTCCTGTAAATGGAGTTCAAAAGCCTGAAAAACAGCAGTGTTAAAATGTTTTATGCTCTTCTATATTCAGAAAATGAGTGCATGTTTCTCTATCAAAATAATTAAGTATTTATAAACAATGATTTTGCACAAAAGCTCCATAGCACTGACAAACCCAGAAGACATCATTGAGCACCAATTGTCCTTACTACACATTCTCGTTCACAGCTTTTTATCTTCTTTAAAGGAGCAATACGTGGCTTTATTCTTTGCCTAATGAAGCAACCACTATGGCAAAGTTCTTAGAACTGTATACGGACACCTGTTGGCATGGGTGATATGGAACATCTGTACTGAAGAAAGAGAAAAGAAAGGAAAAATGATTGTGGGCCCGTTCCTGGGTGTCACGAACAGGACAGTATGGGCTGTCTATCCTTCAAAGCGAATTTGAGGTAATAAATGTGTTAACATATCAAGAACATTACATGAATGTAGTTAGCTACCAGGTTCTCTATATATACACAGATGCTATGAATCCTATTTCTTGCCAACATTTCTGACTTTGTTATAGTACTCCATGAGGAAACGTCAAAAAAAAAGGCAGGGGTATTGTTGCCACAGCTCAGTTAACCTTTCCACTGTTTCGTTGTTCCACCTTACAGCTGCAACAGCAGCATCTCTTTGGCACTCGCTCATCCTATTGGTTAATGTCAAGGAATGCATTGTAGGAGATGTCAAACCAGGAAGGAAAATACAAAATATTCTGACATGCTAGACTTTTTGTCAGGGTGTTGTGGGGCGTCCCAGATGCTACATCGCTCTTATTCGAAAATGGCACACTACAAGATCCTTTCATCGTTCTCAACCTAATCTAGTTAGTAGAGTTAGTATCTGCATCAGTACTTTGTATCGGCCGATAATTAAGGATCAAGTATCAGCATCCCTGCTTAGGCTTCTTTGTAAGGTTTTTTGTTCAGAAAGATTTTGTGAATCGTCCCCTGATCCAGATCAGGGTTATTACAATGAAATAAAACTATTACTAAAACTAGCAGTGAAAAGATGTGCTTGGTAAATGAAATAAAAAAAAAGAAAAGCATGAAAATGAAATTAAACCTACAAACCTATAATGTTAATGAAAATTAAATTAAACCTATAATGTAACTGCAAAATTAACTGGAAATTGGAGTCGAGCTGAGCTCCGTCTACTGTTGTGTTCATTTTATTCTACACTGATCATACACCTAGTAACACAGCGTTCACCTAAAACTAAATCTGAAACTAAATAAAAGTATTACTTTTCAGAAAATAAAAACAAAACTAAAACTACAACCCTGTTTCCAAAAAAAACGTGGGGGGCTGTGTAAAATGTAAATGAAAACAGAATGCAATGATATTTGCAAATTGCGTGAGCCCTATATTTAATTAAAAATAGTATAAAGTCAGCATATCAAATGTTGAAACAGAGAGATTTCATTATTTTATATATACCCATTTTTTGATGCCAGCGACACAGTTCAAATAAGTCAGGAAAAGGGCATGTTTACCATTGCATCACCTCTTCTTTTAACAACACACTATAAGTGTTTGGGAATGATGAAGACCAGGCCAGTTTAGCAACCGGATTCTTACTGTAGAGCCCTTCTTCCATAGTGCGTGCAGAGTGTGGTTTGGCATTGTCTTGCTGAAATAAACAAGGCCTTCCTTGAAAATGTGGCAGCATATGTTGACAAAACCTATATATTGTTCAGAATTGATAGTGCCTTCACAGATGTGCAAGTCGCACATGCCATGTACACTAATGCACCCCCATACTATAATGGTTGCTGGCTTTTGAACTGTGTGCTCAGAATGAGCTGGGTGGTCTTTAGCTCAAAGAACGCAGTGCCCAAAAAATAATTAAAAATTTTGATTTGTCGGACCACAGAACGCTTCTCCACTTTGCCTCAGTCCTTCTTAAATGAGCTTGGGCCCAGAGACGGCGGCGGCATTCTGGATCATTTTTATGTATGGTTTCTTCTTTGCACGGTTTTAGTTTTAACTTGCATTTGTGGATGCAGTGATGAACTGTTTTCACAGACAGTGGCTTTCTAAAGTGTTCCTGAGCCCATGCAGTGATTTCCTCTACAGAATCATGTCTGTTTTTATTATAGTGCCGCCTGAGGACCTGAAGATCACAGCCATCTAATATTGGTTTTCAGTCTCGTTCCTTGCATACATAGATTTCTGTGGATTCTCTGAATCTTTTAATGATATTATGTACAAAGGATTTTGAAATCCTCAAGTTCTTTGCTATTTTATATTGAGAAATGTTATTCTTGAATTGTTGCACTATTTGTCCATGCAGTCTTTCACAGTGGTGAACCACTCCCATCTTTACCTCTGAAAGACTCAGCCTCTCTTGGATGCTCTTTTTCTACCCGTACATGTTACTGACTTGTTGCTAATTAACCACTAGATGTTGTTTTTAGCATTATACAAGTTTACCAGTCATTTGTTGCCCCATCCCAACATTTTTTAAATGTGTTGCTGGCATCAAATCCAAAATGTGCATATATTTTTCAAAAAAACAATAAAATTTTCGGTTTCAACATTTGATATGTTGTCTTTGTACTATTTTCAATTAAATATAGGGTTCAAATGATTTGCACTTCATTGAATTCTGTTTTTTATTTACATTTCACACAGTGTCCCAACTTTTTGGAAACGGGGTTGTATTAATGCACCTTTAAAACTAACTGAAACAAAACTGAAATCAAAAAACAAAATGAAAACCTGTATAAAACAAAAACTTAATATTTCAAAACTATAATAACCCTGATCCAGAGTCTCTAATGTGTTTTAAGAAATTAAAAAAAAATCTTAAATGTATTTAAATCTTTAATTTTCTGTATTCTACTTTTGCTTTGATTCTACTTTCACTGCAGGAGTTATTTGTTTTTGAATGTCATGCAATTAATTCATTTTGACACTGTGGGGCGATGGTGAGCACAGGTGTATAGCCTATATTGCCTAGACGGGGCCACCTTAGAATGTTTAGGTGAACACATGGATGCCACACAATTTTTTTTAGCAGTTTAGAAAAAAGGGAGTGGAAGGTTTTCTTACTTGCTCAAGCTGTGAAATAAAACTTGTAAACCATCTATTGTGCTCAACAAGCCTTTCATATCATTTTGTAAGTTTGAGTAAGACAAGTGTCCTTATATCTACTCATGGACTTCTCAGTGAAACATGGTATCCGGGAGGGTCTCTGAGCTAACTGAGCATTGTCACTCGATGATAAGTTGGGGTGGTGGAAGGAAGAGGTGAAACATGATATTATTGGTTCATATTTTTCCCTGCTTTATTTGCACACTCAGATGATGATTTTATAGACAAATATGAGTCATTACAGAGATCGTTCAGATGAGAAACATGAACTTTGTCTTTTAAAAGGTAAGATATACCAGATTGTGCTTAGTGGACTTGAACTGACAAGAAAAACAACAATTTTGATTTCAGGTTGACTTTAAAGAGGCTCTTCTTTTGACTATGCTTTTAAGACTGATGTAAATTATCTCTGCTCAGCGTCAGTCCAGACTGAAGCCCCCCAAGTAGGATGGCAAATAAGGCGCCCATATGTTCAGAAATGGCCCTGTTTGAGGCACATAGACAGCAGTACAATTTCACTGCAAATAAATCATAAAAATTCCCAAAACAAATGAACAAATAATAAAGTAAGGTAGTTAATGTAGTCTTATCCATTAGAAGGCGCAGTTGTGCAAAGCACTTAGTTAAACCAAGCCAGGAAGAGTGTCCGAGCAACCTACAGATTTGTATTTTTTTTTTCATAAATACTGGACAGTGTGTACAGACTACTGAGATTTGAGTGAACCTATATTCAAACCTTCATTCCATTTTATTCATTTCATTTTTTATGTGAAATGCAAATAAAAACAGAAAGCATTGATTTATGAATCCATTATAACCTTTAATTAAACAAAAAGATAGTATATTTAATTTTATACCCCATCAAATGTCTTCTTTTTTGTAAACAAATAAAAGTACAACTGAATGCCCATGTCCTTCGATTTCTCAGACAGCACTGTTTAAAAAACAGGCATCCTTCTGCAATGGATATTACCACATGGGCTGTATCCGTAAATGCACGTTAAGACTGTATAGTGTACAATGTAAGCCATACATCAACAACATCCAAAACGGTGCAAGCTCATCTGAAATGGACTGATGCACCATGGAAACGTGTACTGTGGTCGACCTTTCAGACCGTCCAAGATGATGACAGGGCCAACACTTAGATTGGATGAAGTGGGTGGAATTGGAAACAACTAAATTGGGGGAAAAAAAAAAAAAAACATTCTGAACATTACAACAGCACAGCTGTGGTAATGGAGAGTGCAGGGTGCAGACTGGCCTGTACCAAAACACATGGTCCCTTTATGAAGTGCAAATTACAACAATGTAGGTTTGCACAGCTGAAGATGTGAATCAAGGAAGAATGGCAAACAATTCTGCTTTCAAAACTGGATTAACTGGTGTCTTTATTTCCCAAATGATTAAATGTTGTTAAAAGTAAAGGTGACGATACATAGGGATATACTTACTGGGACATGTTGCAGGTATCAGTGTATACTTGCAAGATACAATACATTTGATATATTTATATTATTTAGAATATGTTGTTTTGAACTTGAGGAATTGAGGTTTATAGGAATTATAGCCCTTTATACATAGTCCACACATTTCAAGGGACCAGAAATATGGAAAAATGGTCTAGATATGGCATTTGTGCCTGGAGTGATGCATCAAAATGCTTCAGACCCAAAACATCCTACTACAACTTACAACTTTGATTCCCAATCCTGGTCGTGGAGCACTCCTGCCCTGTATATTTTAGTGACACCTTAGCATTCCTCTCTGGACTTGGGAAGTGAGTTGGGTTCTTCAGTTTGAGACTTTCAGCAGCACACCGTGGACACCATGGACTACTGCTTCAGCCATCTGGACCAGAAAGACCTAAGAACTAATCTAAGATTTAGAGAGTCGTCATAGTGGTGTTCCTTCACATTCTGTAAGATCTGTGCAAGGTCCACGAGAGAAGTTACCAGGGTCGCTGAGGGAGCAGGAGTGACTCCAGTTAACAGGTAACATTTCAGCGTGATTAGACCTTTTTGTGCGTTAGAGTTGATACAAGGCCACCAGGACTTTAATGACAAAAGTTTGGGTTATTCCAGGATTCATGTAACACCATCTCTAATAAAATTCCAACAAAAACCTTACCTGGAAAGTCATCTTCAAGTACTGAAATGGGGGGGGGGATAACATTTGGTAATTTTTCCTTTGAAACGTAAAAAAAACACCAGTTTTATTTCCATTTGGAAGTGAAACAGATACTTGCTGATGACATTACTTTCTGTAAGTTCCTGTTATATTTGGGAAGTCAGATCACGTCTGGTGCTTTTTCCTTCGTTCTTTGTCCTTTTCAAATTCAGTGTAGTCCCAGTGATGTACATTTGTCTGGTCGATTAATTAACAGAGGCAATTATATAGTGTCAGCTTAGTGTAAACTGTTGTTTGCACTAGGAGAGCATTTTGACCACTCAGGTATGCCCCTAAAACTACTGATGCGTACAGCCGGTTTGAACTTCCTCAGACTGGGGGATTTCCTACTACTTCTTGAAATCTGACAGCAAATTGTCCTGGCTTTAGCATTTGTAGAACAGTCTACTGGAAACACCAACAAAAAGACGGGATTCACCTGGTGCTTATTTATTAAATTATCCAATTCAAGTCTTGAGAAATGCTTGTGTAACTTTTCTCTAAAAACATAAGCCCCCCGGACCTGCTTATTTTAGTGATGTTGTCTGAAATCAAGATGCCACCACATCAGCATTTTAGCTTTTATTTGATAGTTTTACCCACTTTACTGAAACAAACTGATTTCTAGAACACATAAGCCAGAGTTAGCAAGTGCATAGTGCCATTAAAGACTGAATTCTGACTAATTAAACTGCATATTCTGCTTGTTTCAATTTTTGAACAAAATCAGATATAGTTCGTTCAGCAGCCAATTAAGTTTCTACATATTGCAAACTATTGTTTACATACATACATATTGTTTATTTGTGTGCAAATCAATAACAGATTATTTCTGTAGAAACAGGCATAAGAGGACAATACATATAATAAATTATTATAATATTAGAATAATATATTAGAATAAATTATTTTAGAACAATAAACCATTATTTACACATAGTAAGTCAACAATGCCCATGATCATCATTCCCTCTGACAGCACTGCATTAAAAACTGGCATTATTTTGTCATGGATACCACCACATGCTTAGGAATACTCCGTCCATCACTGCATTCACTAATGCAAGTTAAGACTATACAATGCACAGCGGAAGCCATATGTCAAGGAAAAAACACTGCCAACTTCTCTGGGCTCAAGCTCATCTAAAATGGACCGATGCTCAATAGAAACGTGTATTGTGGTCTGATGGGTCAACCTTTCAGATTGTTTAAGAAATAATTTTCTTCTCTGAGCCAAAGAAGAAAAGGACCTGTTACCAACATAAAGTTCAGAAGCCGGGGTCTGTCATGGTATGGGGTGTGTTAGTGTCCATGGCACAAGGTAGAAGTATAAAGAAGAATAAAACATAGACCATTTTCCCCCCTCGTGGGACAACATAATTCCCCCCTTTGTCACAACATAATTTCCCTCTTCAGGGACAAATACTACTTTTGTACTTTTGTAGTTCTAATTTTTTTTTAAAGCTGTACAAGTGCAATGTGACATACCTTAGACCTGTCTGTGCTCTACCCACCCCCTCAACCACCCTCAAAAACAGGAAGAAAAAAAGAAAAAGAACTTCCATAATGAACAGGTAATGCATGTGAAGCATCACATGAAGGTCACAACACTGCGGTCGCGTTCAGCAGAATCAGTCAGCTCTGAGGTGGGAGGTCAGCTCCTACACAGATTTCTGCCGCAAAAAAGTGTGCAGATAGTGAAAGCCTGAGCTACGTCAGTGCGGGGCGAACGCCAGAGCAGAGAAACTGCGGGATAAAGGAGAGCTGCTGGGAAACGGTCACGTTGGTCCGCCGTGTTTTCTGAGAGGGAATCGGAAATCCCCTTCAAGCCGCAGCCAGAGGGGCGCGGCGGAGGGCGTGTTCAACGACAGCATACAAAACAGAAACATTCTGCTTCACAGACGGTCAGAGCGTTCGTGGCTAGTGGAGTTTCTTTGCCTGCACTCGTAGTTTTCGGTCTAAAAGTAGCAAAGATGAGGGCAATTTACATGATTCTTTTGGTAAGTAACGTTAAATGCCCCGGCTGTCGATGTGCTGTTTGATTTGCGCAGTAAACGCAGACTACGTGACTAGACGAAGAGCGCTGTATTTTACTGATAAAATCGGATGCTGTTACTATGTTACATAGACAATGACATGTATTTCAAGTGTGTAATGAGTTTCGTGCCTTTTTTCAATCGTGTCATTCGTTATTTGGTATTAATGGTAGCCCATTTGTCCTGGTAAACTTTCGGTTTCGGTTTGCTTGTACAGGCTATGCTAAATACTGGAGTAGCCAACAGTCTAGTTTTGCATGGATATTTCAGAATGACGTTTTTTACACCTCAGAGACGGTGTTAAACGAGGCTGAAGTCGCCTTTCTATTCGCCAGCTTCTTGTTCGAATTTTCCCGTTCCACCTTAAATGATGCAGCAGTTCCATTCTGGCGCCTCGGGCATTTAAGGTGGAACGGGAAAATTCCAACGGGAAGCTGGCTAACAAGAAGCTGACTTCAGCTTCGTCAGTGTTAACGAGTTTTTGGTCGTTTTTTTAAGAGTGCCTGTTAAAGTTTCGTGTAAACATAAGCTGAGAGTTTTGGGGACTTTCCTGTGACAAGGCGGGCTCTGGGCTAAACGTCCGCTTTTCTTTGCTTCGATCGCTGATGTTCTGAGTAACTTTCACTTTGCGTTAACCCCTTCAGGTCTTCCCTGCTCTGGTTTACTCCTGTGACGAGCGAGAGTATCTTAAAGATGGTCAGTGCTGCAAGATGTGTGGCCCAGGTATGATAAGACCTCACAGTGCACGTCCACTAAAAGGGCCACAAATCTCAACAATCCCTTGGCCTGCTTTGTTGTTTAATTTTTATTTAACATATCGTTATGACTCCAATTGGCCATCTTTCATTCAAAATATGCCAAACCTAGCAAACAGCAAAAAATAGCCACTGAATAATTCTTAAATAAAAACAAATTGTTTTATATAAAATATAGACTTTCATATAATAATATAGAAAATATAGACAATAGACTACAATAGCTGCGCATAACTGTTAAACCTCTGTAAATGTCCCCAGTGTACAGTAGTACACCTGGCATGGTTTGGTGAACAGTGGTGCTGTCCCATTGATCATTGTTGGGGAGGGGTGAGAGCACACATGTTGCAGTGCATGCTGGGGACTTGTGCCTTGGGTCTTGTGTTTGACACATGGGCTCTACAGCATACTGAATAAGTGAAGACAGGCAAACTGCTCTGCATCTGAATTCGGCTTAATGTGTCTAAAGTTTATTTGACAGCTCTTGGCCTGAACTAACTTAAAGTTATTACTGTATGTGGCACCTTGTGTTTTGTTTTGCGGTGTTTTATTTTGGATGTGCTCTTGTTCTACAGACAAAAAAAAAAATCATTAATGTTCACTGTGACTGTGTTGCAGGTACAAGGATGAAGCAGAATACAGACTGCATGGATCCACACTGTCAGCCTTGTGAAAATGGAGAATACCAGGACGGTTTCACTAAGGAGACCAAATGCAAACAGCAACCTTCCTGCGACCCTAGTGAGTTTATATTCCTGAACAAATTCAGTCTATTTATTTGAAATGCAAAGGTACCAATAAATGTCCTGACACTAGAGGTCAGAGCCACATAGCTACAGGGCAGTCTTTCTTGACAATGTATCTATACCTATACTTCCATACTAAACAACGACTAGTAGTGCTAGACCTTCGGTTTGGGCCATCAATGTTAAACCACCTTTGAGACAGTGCTAATTTATGTTAGCACCCCTATGGGAATCTAGTAGTATGTTAGCCCTAAGCTAATAGCAATTCACAAACTTTTTTTTGGGCGCTTCTAGGCTGAACATGAACATTTGAGGCTTCTAAAGACATTTCCTATATTTTATTTAAAGCTTAACAGATATTAACATGTATTTTACTTTGTTTGTAGGAGTTTTACAGTGACTTTACTTCAGTAAAGGGTCTACTGTTACTAGAGCTACTGTTATTAGAGCTACTGTTACTGTTCAATTTCTGAGAACTCACTTAAACCAGGTTAGACTGCGGCTCATACATGTAGTGAGTGACGTATCGAGTTCCGCATGGAACTGGTCCCACTTGTTGTAAGTCAAACTGTGACTGGTTAATTCCTCTGTCAGTTCCTAATTATGTTGGGGAATTTTTCAAAATGTCTGCTTAGTTCAATTACTGAGATGTACACAAAGTCATTCAGAGTGCTGCACTCTAGAGAAACTTGTTGACTCGGGTGTCTTCACAATAGTAATATTGTAAATAGTGATAGGAACCAGGGGTCACACCATCTACAGTGCAAATAAAGCCTTTTTATTTAGTATCCATAGTGATTAGTGAGCCAGCATGATTCTTTATATGTAATGTTAAAAATGTTAATGACGGCAAAATAAAGGTAAATCTGACGAAAAAAAAACACCCAAGAATGGATTTTAGACAAATTTTCTCTCAAAAATATCATGAAACAGTCAGACATTTTGCATTTGTATCTGTAGCCATGTCATGTAATAACTTTCTGGAAGGAAGCTTACAAATTACATTTAATTATGTAGAATTCTTTAAAACTTGAACTGAATTCCTTTTTAATCTGACACATTACACCTTCAGTTCAGTTCCTATGGGAGAGCCAGCTTGGCTGTATCTACCTAAATCCTGACTGGACAGTTTCCTGGGCCTTAACAATGAGATAAGAGTAGTGGTATACAACAAGCATGATGAGTCTGTTAAACAAAGACTAACCAAAAAATCACAGACATGTAGTTTTTTATTTCACAGAAATCATTAGGCCGTCTCCGAAGGCTGAAGGTTCCCCACTGTACTATATGTACCAATTATTCCATCTTGTGTTCTAGCAAAAAAGCTATGAAATAAGGAAGAAGCCTGACTGAACATGTTAAAATGGCCGACTGCTAATTAGCATGACATCATTTTCATGATACTAATTGGTGGCGATTCCCTTTAGTCACTGTTAGCAACGTTACCGTTTCTTTAATTTCCACTAGGGTTTGTTTTAGTGTTGACTGAATTTGCTCACAGTTTCTACGAGTGTTATGCTGAATGATCTCATGTGTTTTGCACATTTTTATTCCTGCTCTACCACTCTTGTCCTTTTCTTCCTTGAACAGATCTGTTTTTTCAGAATCAAATTAATCCAAGTAAGACAGAGCGCACTCAATGTCAGTGTAAGCCTGACTATCACTGCTCCAGTCCACAATGCATTTCATGTGTGAGAAACACAGTGTGCCAACCGGGGGAAAAAGTCAAGAAAATTGGTAAGTGCATTACATGCAAAAATGCAAAGGACAGCACTTGGTAGTTGTGGGCATTATAGTTCTCTTCAAAGTTTTGAATCATTTCACTCAATTCATTAAAATTATTTATTCTTAGTGAATCATTTACCAAACCGTTGCATTAGGCCTGTGCCAGTAACCAGTCCTTGTACGTTCACAGTCGTTGCCTATGGGAATACACAATTTGTAGCCATTTTATTTAAACACATGATTAAACATTCCATTTTTTCACTGTTAAAACAATCATAACACTATATAAGCTACACAGAATGTTTTGGTAGTGACAGTTGTATCTAAATTTGAGCATAATTTTTTCATGCAAACACAAAAAGCTTTGCTTAATTGCAGAAAATATGTGTTTTGGTAATGACAATTCATAAGGTTACACACTGATTTTCATGATATGTGCCTCAGTGCACAGAGTGTGTTTAACCAGAACACAACATTTAAAAGTTCAGTTGTGTATACGTGTAAATCGCTGCTGTCAGAAAAAAAACTTGTATCTCCATTTTTGTCCTTTTTCAGTTTTTGACATAATTTGAAAATGCTTGTTGTTCTTTACATTGTGTGTTAATTTCATAAAGAATGGACCAAAACAAAGTTACCATTACCATTTCGGTGATATGAGGTTTTCTTCCGGCAACAGCGATATGGAATATGTACATGTACATGGAATACTGCTGTCTGTCTGTGGTTTGCACAAGTAAATCAACAGATCAACAAAGTGCTTATTTTTTCTTTAAATTGGTGTTGAAAGGATTTTATAGTGAGTGGGGGCTGCAGTAACTTGATTAACATCACTGGGCCCAGGTCTGAGTTCACAGTTTTGTTAGAGCTGAACAGGACAGTCGGTGAACTTGCTACACAACCACTAGGCCATCACTGTCAAAAACTGATCCAAAAGCACTTCCCTTGTAATCTCTTACTCTCAGTTAGCATAGCCTTTTAACAAACAAAATCTTTTCTAAAGAATCTAGTTTTTAAAAATCAAGAAGAATCCTAATACTTAAAAAAAAAAAAAA
>JAILXH010117128.1:0-26035 GCA_023558415.1 Piaractus mesopotamicus
CCACCTTCACTGTGCCATTTATTCATTTATTTATTTGTTTGTTTGTTTGTTATTTTGTTTGTTTGTTTGTTTGTTTGTTTGTTTAATTACTTACTATAATGCATAATGCACCTTCTAATTAAGCAGAGACTTTGATAATCATTCTTTCGTTGGCCTTTTTCTTCTTGTACGTTTTTTCCAATTTGACTCTTATAAAATCTCTTTTGGTCTTTTAATATTACATAACCACTACATAAAGCAATACCTAAGGGAAAGCTTCAGGCTCAAAATGACTTCCTTTGAGCTGTCAAAGCAAGCAAATGAACACTTCATACTGTGCCACTTTTCAACAAGGACAGCAATATAACATAAAGCAAAGCAATTATGAAGCAGCATGCTCTGCATGTATACATGTCTGTGTCATTTCATACATGTAAATGCATATGCAAAATGTAAATGCAAAGCTCATGTAAAATGTAAAGCGTACTGTAGTCCACAAACAACCCCTCCATCTGTTTGCAGGTTTGCGCGGCGGTGCAGTATCTGGTGCCTGGTTCTCGGTGGAGGGAAAGGTAAACTAGTCAGGCGGAATTTAATTCTTTACAGCCTGCTGTTCACAGTTTGTATGGCGTAGACAGCTGGGCGCCCCGGTACAGTTTAGATCAGAGGCCTTGATAACCTGGCCCTTGATTTATGGACACCGTGGCTCTCTGCAATCACCTAATGAGGTGAACTGGATTGTTTACATGTTTATTAAAAACCTAGAACCAGCTGCGACCGGCTCAGGCATTTGTCATCAGGCCTATCTGTCAAAGTTCACCTAGACCTCTGAAGAATTTCTTTGTGAGCTCCAATATCCGCTTTAATTTTTGGTTCATTTCGTTTATGGCCGTGCGACTGGTGCTGACTCACTGCTTTTGGAGGTTTCTTTAAATAATTCGCAGACAAGAAGGAATGTGTTTCCATGCGAGGGAAGGTTATACTAGTATTTACTTTTAACTGATCCTCATGTCATTGCCATGAGGTAGCCGTCGCTAATTACTGCATTACTATGGAATTTTCACTTCACCCAGCTACGCTAGCACGCTATGTTTGTATTTAAGTCATTTCTTCGCCATCGCATAAAGTGTTTAAAGGTTTTATGGACAAGCTAGTGGAAGTTTTAATCAGTCTTATTTGTCTATTCTACTTCTAATAACCCTGTCTGTGGTATCCAGGGGTGTCTAGACTCTGTGCTTAAAAGGGAAATTCAAAATTTCTGCAAAATCTGATGGTTGAGATGTCAGCAAAGTCACTCAGAGTGGTTTGATGTGAAATGCTCTGTTCTAGAGAAACTTGCCAACTCAGATTTCTTTACAGTGGTGATGATAGGAAACAGGAGTCATGAGATCTACAACAGAAATATAGTCATTTAGTTTACTGTTCAGTTAAATTAATCTACACCATTCTTCTGACTTTTTATATGAATGTTCATGATAGTGGTAAATCTGGAAAAAAAAAACTTTTCTTGGGAGACTGGTTTGATTTACAACACCTTGCATGTATGTCTCAGGTTTAAAAAACATATATTTCAGGCCAAAATCTTTTTTCAGCCCTAAAAACTACCTTAAAACAATATCCCCAACATTCATAAACATTTCATGCAACAACTTTCTGTGAGGGAACTTTTGGAGGCATTAAAATCTTCAGATGTCTGGTTCCTATCACCACCACTGTGAACATTTCTGCTTCAGTCATTTTCTCTAGAAGAGAGTATTTCACTTCAAACCACTCTGAATGACTTTTTACATCTCAAAAATGTTTTTATGCAGAAATTATGTTAAAATTGTTGGAATCCTTCTTTAAGGTAAGATGGATGCTAACAGTTCTGTATGGATCTGGATCTACCAAATTGGTTCAAAACCAGAATTGAACTGATTTGAACTTTCAACTAAAGGCCTTTTGCTTTAAGTGACCCTATACTTTATTATGTTCCTTTTATTAAAACAAATGATTGAACATTCCTGTTTGTCACAATCAAAACAATCATAACACCATTACAACTTTACCAAATGTTTTAGTGGTGATTGTTTTTGGTGACAACTTTAGCTAATTTTTAGCATAATTCGAAAAACGCTAGCCAGTGCTTGACCAGCGAACACAGTTTGAACAGCTATACACACATAAAATCATAACATTTTCATTAAAACACAAAAACAGTTACTTAATTGTATATGATATATATGTAATATGTATAATACAGGGAGATTCACATTAAAGAGGCCCCGGATATTTTGCAATAACTCTCACTAAGACAAAGCAATCTGAACGAAACAACATGCAACGTGCTCCTCAGTAAATGGAACTTCGAACAAGCCAGGATGCCCCTGCGTCGGAGCGATGAGGTAGGCGCTGGACAGCCATCGCAACATTTAACCTTTTTAACGCTTGCCAATACGTTCATGGAACATGGAGCATCACGTCAGTGATCACTTCCAGCACAGTCGATTACACATACGTCAAGGTATGATGCGCATTTTTTTGGTTCAGATTGCTTCATTCTAACGGGAGTTACAACAGAATATCGTGGCATTTGGGACACATGTGGCCACGAGGGACAGGGATGCAGTCTCACTCCTGCTCTAAAATCCAGGGGCGTGGCTAAAATAACACTTCAACTATGGACTAAAACTCCTTGTTCCGGCAGTGACAGAAACATGGGACAGCATTTTTTTTTTTTCATTTAAAAATTAAACTCATGATAAATCTTTCAACCTCACTTCGAAAGAAATTAAAAAGATCTTTAATAAAACAACATTCAAAAAATACAAAAACGTATCATTTTCACAAGTTGAAATTTAGGGGTTAGGTTTTAGAAAAGCCATCTCTCAGTAGAAAGTACCGTACATTCTTAAAAAAGATGGTTCTTCAAGGGTTCAGTAAAAAGATTCTATAAAGAACCGAGAACACTCAAAAAACCCTTTGCATGATTAAAGTTCTTTGCATTATGGAAGTGTTCATCAGAGTGTGTTGTAGATAGTTGCATATAGAACCTTTTTGAAAAGGGTTCTATGTAGCACCCAAATGGGTTCTTCCGTTGTTCTAATGTCAGACTTGTAACAGTAAATGAACCCTTTTTGGTGCTATATAGAACCCTTTTCTACAGCACCTTCTCCATCAATGAGAAGAACAATTTCATTATGCAAATAAACCTTTAATCATGCAAAGGGTTCATTAAGTGTTCATAGTTCTTTGTAGAACCTTTTTCTATACAAAAGAACCCTTGAAGAACCATCTTTTGTAAGAGTGTATAAATGATGATTTTGCATACAGTTAGTTTATTACCATCTCAACTAGTGCTTCGGATTTAAAAGATCATAATATAATTCTTATAAATATGTAAGGTCTGAATACTTCATTTATTTATTTATTTATTGTTTTTTTGTCTGACTGTGGGGCTGCAGTTTGAAGTAAGTCAGTAGAATGGCCCACATATCCTGCCGAACCCATTAAGCATAAGCACAAAGCAACCAGACTGTACTGATAATTGATCAGATGAAAAGAGATGCAGATTCCTCTTTTTTCAGCTTTAGCCTGTATGCTTTAAAATCTCCCGCTGCCTTGTTGTCTGTTTTCTCCCCGTTGAATGAAATCCTTTGCCTTACTCATTACACGAGGTCATGCAAAGTTTCCTCAGTAGGGGCTTGTCTGCCTGCAGGCTTTTTCTCAACCACTGCAGCCTGGATCTCACATGGTACTGTACTTACAGCCAGGCCCTTTGGCTTCAGTTACCGGGACTTAAACATTTAACAGCTCTCAGTCGACCAACATAAACAAGCTACTTGCAAGCTCCCACCTCCCCACCCCAACCCTCCACTTTTTTTTTTCTCGTGCGAGTAAAGACACTTTCAGGAGGCAAAAGCACTCGGTGGAAATTAGATCTTGTAATCCCTGCCATTCGTGCTCTCTTAAAAGTGCGAGGAGGGACAAGTGGGGGTAATGCCTTTTACTGCTGTGGCGACAGGGGGGCTTTAACGCGCCTCGGTCCTGACCGTCCAAGCTCTTACCTGACCAAAAAAAAAAAAAAAAAAACAGCACACGACTCACTATTCCCAAACCCCTTCCCACTTGACTTTCTGGAACACTCCAGCACCTGGGAAAGATACGGCACAACCTCGAAAAAAGAAAGAAGGAGTTTAATGTGCAGCAGAGCTCAGATCCCCCCCTCCTTTTTTTTTTTTGCAAAGCTTGGCCTTGTAAAACCTTTGCACACCAACTCCTCTTTTCCATCAGAACTGTGTAATTGTCAGTTTGCTTTAAAGGAACAGAAAGCAGCAAACTTCCAGATCTTGTTTTGCAACAAGCCAGAACTGCTGGCCATGCCAGTGCAGGAGTGGTAATGTTGGCACGGCAGCAGCTCTGGATCCTTTTTTTATCTTAATAAAACGCTATTTGTATCCAAATAAGGTCCCATGATAGACATAGTCATTAGGTATTAACCCAATGAAGGGAAATGCGTGTCTGTGCCAGGATTAATTGGTGTATTGTCTGTTTGTAAAAAGCGAAAATGCATCAGTTGGAGCTTTCAGAGTTTTGGAAAGTTTTATGGGGTCAGCTTTTGTTCCACAAATGACTAATAGCGGCACTTTGACAATGCACTCCGTCAACACGTATGTAAAAACCAAGTTTTTTTGTCCGTCTTCCCCAGCAACCAGCAGCAACACTCCATCACCCAAATGCTGTCTATGAAAAAGACCAGAATGTTCTGACCACCATGGAATGTGGAATTAATCTTTTTTTTTTTTACATGGCCAAAAAACATCCAGAAGCCTGTCATGTTATGTCCACCCATCAGCTAGTACAGTATAAAAAAGAGACGACCCCTCATTTAATTCATTTATTTAAACAGTTATACAGCAATTCATTTTTCAATGTCAAGAAAAAAACAACAAAACATATATTTCATAGAAATCCCCTGCAGGGATATTTTTCCATGTTTCTTGTAAACACCCCCCAAGTTCAGTCTTAGAAGTTGGTTGTATTTTCTGCACCTCATTGTCCAAGTAAAAACACATTCAGTGATGCTGAGGTCTGGGTGGGCCGTATATTGTTCTGAGAATACCAGCAGCTTCTTTGTTTGTTTTTGTGAATGTTCTATTTTCTTTTCCAGTTTCCTTTTCTCAGAGAGGGCTTTCTGACAGCTGCACATCCTTTCAGACTCATAGCATTGAGTTGTCTTCTCAAAGAGGAAAAATGGACAGAAACACCTGTGGTATTTTATCTGCATGATCTCTTAAAGATGAAAACTTATTGTATAATTTTTTGGTATTTTTTTCTTTTAAATCCTGTTTTTTCACTTATTTTCTTTTGACTTTCCTGACTTAATAGTCATTTTGACAGAAAATTCAGTAAATAAATGTGGTCTCTGACTTTTGCACAGTACTTACCTGTTGCATGCACATACAGATGCTTAAAGCTGCACTATGTAGAAAATCAAAAAGTAGCATTACTATGTCAGGGGAAAAAACATGATTGAATATCACATACATGCGCTGTAAAGCCTGTAAAGCCTGAAATAATAGTCAGAGTTGTTCAGTCGGTTTTCGCGGGACATTTCCAGACCATGCCTTATGTCTTTACATATTCAATGTCACACTCACAGCCTCAAAAAGAAGGTTCAACTCAATGTTTAGGTCTCGAATGCAAAATCAACATTTTACTGATGAAGACATGATGATGATAATTTATTATTATGTTATTGTATATTTTTATAGCTTAATAGATTAATTATTAATAGATTATTCACTTACATCCTCAAATACATAACCAGGTTTTGACTGAGTTCCCTTTCAACATTCTTTCAATGCACTCATCAGTCATCAGAAAATGTTCCTTAGCACATTCCATGCAATTACACATTTCCACCAGAGAGGTCTCCAAACCCCCAAATCTTACATATTGTTGCTTTAATGTAGCATGTTATATTCTGACATTGTGCCAAAAAGAGTTTGAACCTTTTAATTGGAAGTTTCTTGAAAGGCACATTTTTGTGTGAGTAATGTAATGTAAAAGGTTCTAAGTGAAGGCTAAGTAATCCCAAAAAAGGACCATGCAGGTCTACCTGCATCACAATTAATGCAATAAAATCTTGACTTTACTTGACCTTTGATTATTTATGATTGTTCAATTCTGTGTTGACTTGAATTGAACTAATCCGGACACTCTCTACTGTGGTAGGATTCTGGGAATTCTGGGATTCTGGGAATCCTACCACAGTAAAGAGTGTCCAGATTAGCTCGCTGTGGGTGCTTTGTCATCATGATAGTGTAGGCTAGAGTCAGTGAGTCAGCGACTGGCATGAAACAAAAGAATTAAGCAATGAGAAACGCTAACTGATTCCTTCAAATCAAGGGAAGTCGAGAAGGTGATTGTGACAACACTTATAAAAGTATGTTCATACATTAAAACATACTGACCCACACCCACCATCTCAGTACAGATTCTTAAGCCAGGTCGTTTCTCCACACAATGGGTCCTGTCTAAAAGTGACCTTTGGGACAAGTCTCAGGCCTGGCTCCGTCCAGCATGGCGTGGAAGGCCAGCCGCCGCTTCTGACAAGTCTCTGCGCCGGCAAATCACTCATTTTCATACAATCACCCCCCGCTCCCCTTCCTGCGCAAGGCTGGGCGCGAGGGTCGCCCGTCTGCCCGCTATTGTGTGCTAAATTTAGGCCCCATTATTCGGCTGTAACAAATGTCCGCCGGGGTAGTCACTTTCACATTAATACTTTGCGCCCCGAGGGGAAGTCTTCCCTTTGCAATGGATCAAAGGTCCCCTCTATTGTAAGGCACTTCCCCTTTTTCCTTTTTTAGCTCCTGGGGTTTGTTGTTTTTTCTCGCCCTGAGCGCTCTCCTCCTCCCTCCGCATGTTGGGCCATAGCTGACTCTCCTCCAGACAGGGTGACAGGCAGGCGTGAGAAGATGACCTTTCACCTCATCTGAATTAGATGCAGGTATGATCTTATATTTTCATTCTTAAATTTTGAATCTGGAGGATAAAAGGAAATGCCCCTTTGGATTGGGTGTGCACTGTATTAACTGGTGTACTGTCTTTCAGTGAAAAAGTGAAAATGCATCAGATGGAGCTTTTAGAAGTTCTGGAAAGTTGTATGGGGTCCATTGGAAGGTTGGAAAGGTTCATGAAAGTCCAGAGTTTCTTTGTCTGCCCATCAAAATCAAGCATCTGAATGTGCCCCTCTCAGGGAGAAATGTGGGGTGCAAATGTGATCTAAGCTTCAGCCTTTAGTTAGTCTTCAGTTAGTAGAATTTAGGTTTAGTCTTATTATTACCTGCAAGCACTGCACAGTACAAAAGTACATTCCTTCTAAAAACCTGTGAGGTTCAACATGGCTTTAAATAACAAACTACATTATTGAAAAAGCTTTACTAAAATTTAGCTGTTATGCTAGGTAGCTAGCATGTTTGCTACATGAACCCCTTGCTAGCTTTTCAAGCTGTCACACCCCAGAAACTCAAGACTTGACTTGGACTTGTGCTCCAGACACTCGTGGCTTGATTCCTACTAATGACTAAAGAGTCTAGACTGGACTCACATTCTCAACCCAGAAACTTAAACTCAACTCAGGACTCTAGAAACTCAGCACTCTAGAAACTCATGGCATGACCCAGACTTGCATCCAAGAAACTCGAGGCTTGACCCAGATTTCCATCCCAGAAATTCAAAGCTTGCCTCGGACTCGCATCCCAGAAACTCAAGGCTCACCTCTAACTTGCACCCCAGAAACTTGAGGCTCAACTCAGACTTGCACCCCAGAAACTCGAGGCTCACCTCAGACTTGCACCCCAGAAACTCAAGGCTCGCCTCAGAATTGCACCCCAGAAATTCAAGGCTCAACTCAGGCTTGCACCCCAGAAACTCAAGGCTTAACTCTGACATGCTCCCCAGAAACTCAAGTTTTGACCCAGACTCTCAATCCAGAAATACAAAGCGTGACTCAAACTCAAACCCCAGAGTTTGACATGGGCTGAGGCTTGACTTGGACTCACACCCCAGGAACTCAAGGCTTGATTTGGACTCGCAGCCGTACTAAAGACAAACTAAAGACTCAAGACTCAATTCACATTTGCAGCCCAGAAACTCATGTGAAGTGACTTGTAAATATCTCTGGTTCTGAGTCGTTGGTTTATAAGAATAATAAAGGAATTTTAAATAACATTTCCATAACGCAAGAGCATATAACATTAACATCAGAACTTGAGCTCAGCAACAAAAGGCATACAGAATGCCCCCTTACACAGCAGACTATTTCTATGTCGTTATTCTGGCACATGTTGGTTAAGTGTTGTCTGTGTGCTTCCTCTGGCTTCGCTGCCGAAGGATGTTTAATGCTATCATGGGATGACATGAGTGATGAAGGATTTCCTTGCATGCTGCGAACTTATCACTGGTTTTGTGCTCAGACAGAGCTGTCACAATGACAGGGCCTGCATCCAAGCCCTGACAAGGTGGAGAGATTGTGTGCCGGCAAGTCCTAAATCCTTTACCTAAAACTGTCCATGGCTATTTTTGCAACATAAAAATGCATGACAAGATTTTTTTTTTTAATTCATGTTTACTTTTGTCCTAACCAGGAACTGTGGGTGACGTTTTATTAATGAACTATGAACGCTAATATATTAGTATTATGTTAGTGTCACTTTCTTTTTTCAAAACCAAAAAAAGTGAAAAACCTAATTTGCCTGCTTCGGGTATTTTAACAGGCCTGCTCAATTTCTTAAACCTTTAACGCTGCCCACATTTGTTCATTCCTTTCTTTCATATAACCATCATTTGTCAATGTCATTTCCAGTCGTGGGCAGGGAATACTAGCTGAGCAGTTCGTGGCTTAGCTCTGGCTAGCGAATGTGAATGACCATGCAACCCTAATGAAACACCCTTCATGCCTGCAAATGCCTCGCTCATAGTCAATGACATCAGTCCCCTGAGTCTGTAGACTGTAGCGTGTTTACAGACTCAAGCAGAAAGGGATTAGTTCCTTGAATTTAGACTTGCCTGTTAGCATAAGTGCTGTCATGGTAGGCCTACTTCTTGGTATAACTCTGTCTCAGTTTTCTGTGGATGAGCTTTCTTTTTAGAGGGTGCTCATTTTGAACAGGAATACTTGTTTTCTTCCTGTAGAATGGGCTCGTATCTTGTCCCTGAACCTGAGCTTTCCTGCGCATTTAATAAGGCTAAATTAGACCGTTATGCCTCAAATGTATTGGTCTAACGAGCAAAGAAGCTTAATAGCGGGACGAACATCATGATCTGTTTAGGGCAGCCCTTTCAAGTGGTCGCCTCACCCTCATTTAGGCTTTTGTTCTTCAACGACAGAACATAAACATGAGAATATAAACCTGCTTAATGAGTGATGTCACGAAAGGCTAACGCTCCACGCTAGTTTTACCAGGCCTATACAAAGACAGGCCTTCAGTCAACCCTCGCATACAAAAAGCAGCCATGCACACATATTGTATACACGTTCACAGACGGCAACACAGGCATACTGTCTCACTTAGCATTTCGATAAGGGAAGGAAAAGGAAAGTGTGTGTGTGTACAGCCACATTTTCCCATAATCATATGCTTCTTACTATAAGTGTAGATTGCTTTCATGTCTGTGGGATATTGTAATATATTTGTTTAATTGTTATTATTGTAATACATGTTAATGTTTTATCAAATAACAGGATTACATCTTAAATAGCACATTTTTGTCAATGAATGCATACCTTTGTATCATATTACTACTGCTCTTACTTGTATTACTACTACTACTACTACTACTAATAAAATAATATTACTATTGTTAGCAGTAGTAGTATTATAAATATATAATAAATGGGTAGAAAGTGTAGTAAACGTCTGTTTTTAAACAGTACACTTATTCACATCTTTTACTTTGATAGAACATTAGTAAATTTGCATCTGAATGGTTCATCTCACATGCATGTTTTATCAGGGTTTGCATTATCATTATTTGTTTAATTATTTATTTATTTATTTTTTTCTTAGTCATTTGTGGACAGCAGCTGCCCTTTACACTGTCTAAAAATTTCATGATGAACGGACCAAAACAATCGCTCCAGAATAGCTTGAAATGAAACCTCTTTGCCTTGACTTGCATTGAAAATAAAGGTTCTTGCTCTCTCCTGTAAAGCTGCCAATTTGGAGATACTTGATCTTTTTTTTTGTTTTGTTTTGTTTTTTTTTGTGATGATATAATATTTATTAACAGATTTTCAGCAATGTTCTTAGTTCTTAGCTAATCTACCATTTTCTTTTTAACTTATTTTATAGTAACTACTGGATTCATTTTCTTTATTCATTCATAAAGCAGCATAACATTTTGTTTCTAATATTGAATTTTAATTACTATATTCATTTATGATTTGTTAATGTTCTTGCATAGTTAGCAGGACTTTAAATAACTATATTATAAAGTGTTACCAATGGGACTTCTGACATCAACACTGTCACCATCAGATAAACAGTACTTAAGCTTTCATCTTGGAGAAAGGGGAAAATCAAGCTCCACTCATGTCTTCAGATTTGGATAAATTCTGTCCATCCTTCCACTGTGAGAATGCAACGCTTTGAGTCTGAAAGAATGTGCAGCTGTCCAGACATTTTTACTGAGAAAAGAAAATTGACAGTAAAAAAAATTACATTTTTAAATCAAATAAAGAAGCTGCTGGTGGACTCTACACCCCAGAGTCCAGACCTCAACATCACTGATGAATGCGTTTGGGATTACTTGGATTGTCAGAAGCAGAAAGGGCAACCAACTTCTAAGACTGTACTTTGGAGGAAAAATATCTCTGCAGATTTGTTTGAAAAACTGAAAGCAAATCTTCTACTAAATACTGAAAAAATTATTTTCATTATTTTCAGTTGATGAGGCTTTCTGTTAAATATATATTTTTATATATGTTTTCTGTTTTCCTTATTTTCTATATCTTCGTTTTCTGTAAATACAATAAAACACAGAAAGATTTTGGTTTTAAAAAGTTATTAATATCTTTGTTAGAAGAACAGAGGTTTGTAGGTATTATGATGCTTCTTGGCCTTTTGGTTAACATCAAGTGTAGTATCTGTTCTTATCAATTTAATATCTGTAAATACCGGGCTTCCTCAAAAAGAGGTTTGGAAATGCTTAAGCCAGCACAGTGACAGATATCACAAAGTATTGTTTATCTGTTTATATGTATTTATTCTAATGGCATGATGAAAACTTATTGAGGATGTATCCCACAAACAAGAACTGCACCTAGAGTTACAGAATGACCCATATGTCTATGCTCTCACATTTGTGTGTGTGTGTTAGTGTGTGTAAGTGAGTAAGACCACAGTTTTAGGGGGAAATAGTGTATCTGCAGGCAGTGATTCAGTAATTAGAGAACACTGAAGGTGAAAGCCCAAGTTCACATTAGAGTCTGGACATACCCAGCGGTGGAGAGGTTGGTTGAGGAGAGTTTGGGGTGGAGGGCTGCAGTAGTGGCATTACACTTGCGTGTCATCCGCCTCCAGGCTGAAGCTACATAAAAATGTGTAACTATTCCTGTGGCCATTTACTTCTCTCAGGATTGATGATACGCAAGTGGCTTGGTTTTCTCAAAGTTTACCATAGTAAACAAATTCCATCTTAGCTTCTCACATGAAGAGTAGCAGTCAGCATAGTAGCCTGGGATCTGTAGGATAGATACTTTGAAAAATGAATATAAAATGAATATAAAGTGATGATGGGAAAAAGACTGGTTTAATTACAATGTGAGATTTTGCTCAGTAGGTCTAGAAACAGGCTTTTAAAATGGATATTAATTATTGAATGGATAGTTTTCATCCTAAAATCTAAAATTACTTTAAGCCTATTGTTAAATTTTTGATATACACTTAATAGGCCTCACACATTACTGCGCCAAGATATTAAAATTCTTGTGCTGTTCATGGAATCTTTGACCATTATGTTGCTTGGCAACCAGTCTACTGATGAACTACACTGGGGGAAGAATTATTTGTTGTAATTATTAATAATAGGTGAAAAAAGAACTACAATTATTTTTTGTACACTGGTCTATTTTATCATATTGTACTTGTTGCTGCTTAATCATGGTTAAATGACTGTAATGCTTCTTCTTTCATGGCATAGTATGCGACCTGCTAAGACAAGCTCTAAACATGTTTAGCACTAGTGCTATTGCTTTTATTTTGGGAAGAATATGGATTATGTATACATATTTTTTTCATTTTTTGTTAGTGCTCTAATAGCGAAAGCTGGAAGAATTCTCCAGCATTGCCCAATGTTCCCGCTTCTGTTGTCTAACAGCCTTCAGCTTGCTAATGTCCTTCTTCATTACGGATATTTCTGCTTGCCGTGGAACGCTCTGTCTGGGGTAAAGCAGAAAATTGACTGTATCCTTTTACCGTAAAGTTTGGAGGCCTGACATAGACTGCGGGGACAGTGTCCCTGATCTGGTGCATGCAATGAGAAGGGGGTTGTGGGGCATGGAGGGAGGTGTGTGTGTGGTATGATGGTAGTGGGGGGCGGTGGTGGTTGTGGGTCACTGTACCCCTGGGCTGTATAGGCCGTCGGGCCAGTACAGGGTCTGCATTGGGGGAAGTGGGACTTGGAGAGTTAATTGCTAGTTTGGGGGGCATTGATGGTAAACCAGACTGACAGGCTGTGTGGAGGGAGCCAGTGAGTTCCTGCTGCATATTCACTCTGTCTAAGTATATTGCTGCATCTGTCATCGCTACCTAGCTCCAGAGAGGCAAACCCCATTGCTGTCGGATGAGGGCAGGCGATAGTGGGCTTCTGATGTGGACTCAATAAGGAGAAAAGAGGCAAAAATGAGATGTTGCATTTGCAAGCCAATTATAATCACCGCACTCACTGAAACCGACCAGAGGAGCAGGAGATGATGCTGGCATCATGTTATGTGGAGTTCTGCATTTATTACCATCATTTGCTATACTTTCCAAATATAACCGTGTAATTACTTAATTACATAGTTGCTTACTCACAATTTACAATCTGGAAATCGTCTAGAGGTATGACAATCCTTTTGCTATACTCTTTGAATGTAATTCCATAATAACTTAATTACATAGTTGCTGATGTAGCATGAAGTTCAAATCGTAATAAAATATTTCATCTTTTACCCTCAAACTCAAATGTCATATCCATTGAAAGTTTAAAATGTGATAAAATGTCTTCACTCGATTGAATGAGCAATAATTGAGAAAGAATTTATGTCAAATTACAACATAACTGCATAACTGCAACTTCAATAGGGTGAATGTTATGGCTCTTCAACTGGGACTGAAATTTAAGATCACAGTAGTGTTCTTCAGTCAGAGAATGCAAATTCATGGTGCATGTATCTTGTCCATAGACTTAGTAATATAAGGCACTATATATTCCTCACCTGCCTATAAGGGATAGCCAAACCTGGACATTCTACAAGCAGACTTGAGGCGTGCCATCAGGCCCACTGATGCAGGGGTGACTCACTGTAGGCATTCCTGCTAATTAAAGCCCAGAGATATTATTCTCCCCTTCTCAAACCAGGTCAGGCCCAGTCACAGCAAGGTTAGAGTTGCCCTCTTAAACCTGTTGTTACTCACATTTCCATAAAAATGACACCTCATAAATATTCCCTCTACTTAGGGGAGGTTGCACTGTAGAGCAGGGGGGATTGAACTCTGACCCATTCTCTCTCACCTCCATATGTCGGACAATGGCAAAAAGATGGCATCAGAGAGTTGGCTGTTCGTGCCTTTTCAGTGTGACTTTCCAAACAGTAATAAAACAAATCTGCGATGTTTTATCTTAACTATGAGATTAGAGGACATAAATTAGAGATTTAATTAGGGAATATGAGTCCTACCTGATGCAACCCACAGTGTTTTGAAAACAAACTTGAACAGTTCAACCATCATGGAGACTCCTGAATATCCAATCACTTTTCTGCTGCACAGAGAGTCTCACTCGCATGCACCACTGACCCTCCTGATGATACTGGGACCTGCACAGACTCAAACTAGAACTATTTAATCATAGACATAGACTGTTTCACCAGCTTCACAATGTACATCTTCACTGCTCTTCACATATTCATACTAACATAATATCATGATAGGCTTTTAAGAGTAGACAGTGATGTTCATGAATTTAACTCTCATTTTCACTGTGAGGTGCTTCTAAAAGTAGCCAGGAACTGTACCTGTAACCCTGTTACACTGTTACTTGGCAGTTGACAGTGATTGTATTTTCATAGAGCTATTTCTCATTTGTTACTCGTATAGGCCTCTAAT
Organism: Piaractus mesopotamicus; assembly: GCA_023558415.1. Lineage (NCBI taxonomy): Eukaryota > Metazoa > Chordata > Actinopteri > Characiformes > Serrasalmidae > Piaractus > Piaractus mesopotamicus. The sequence goes on from JAILXH010117128.1 coordinate 14,334, forward strand.
AGTAGTCATCTGCCGTTGTTGGTTAATCTAAATAATTTCACTGTCCAGTGACAGGCTGGTTTCTATTCTTTTTTGTACATTTTGAATTGTAAAATCCTATACTTTATTTCTATTGCTTTTGATGCTTTATTGTTTTGCTATCCGGAGATGGATGTGTTCCCATTTTGAGTCTTCGTTTCTCCAGGTTTTTCCTTTTGCTCTTTTTGATTTTCTTGGCTTCATCTGGGGCTAGGACCCAGATTTTTTGTAAAACTGCTTTCTGACAGCACTCTTTGTAAAACGTGCTATACAAATAAATCTGGATTTGTCTTTGTAGTTCAAAACAATTCAGTAGTGACTATGTTAAATTACCTAGCAACAGTAACAGCTAGCCATCATCAGATCATCAAAATTAAACTAATTCTTTCAGTTTTCCAAAATTATTAATCATTTAAAATGTATTTTGCATTCAGTGCCTTTGCACAAAATCCCATTACTTTTTCAGTCAAACTTTACAAACTTTACATGTTTTCATATTGGCCTTTTGGACCTCACTGCTAACAATACCAGTGATTCCCAGCTTGCCAGACTAAAAATTGTTTATGGTGGGCCTAATAAAAGTAGGAAGGAAGAATAAAGCGGGAAGAAAAATGAAAGTATGAGTAAATGCAGAAAATCTGTAAGGCTGAGAGATGGTCTATGAGAAACAACCAAGAAACTAATGCAGGCCTAATCAACAGGTGAAAAGTAACAGCAAAACAGATCTAGATAGTCATGATACCTCATCAGCAATGCAAAAACTGCTTTGTTGCAAAGGTCTCAGCATGAAAATCGCAAAATTGCTAAAACCCCACACAGTAGTTGCTAAATTGCAAAAATATGATTGTACACAACCTCATAGCTCATTTTCAATAAGTAGTGGTCTGAGACCTAAGCCATTTGCTGGCCTTTGTATTTCCCCAAACTATCTCCAGAGTACCTCTTCCACTTGCTCCCCAAATTGTTAGCTTGTATTTCCTCAAACTTCCACATTTCCCCTATAACAACCCTGCAGGGTCTTATTTATCATCAAGGTGAGGCCGTAATAAGCCTGGCAGCGTGCGCGAGCCAAGGGGAGGCATCAAAACAGTTCATATTGTTTTAGAGTATATTTACTCAGCTGCAGTGGCCTCATTATGGAGGCCTATTTCCCCCTCTCCCCGCCTCCATTTTCTCCTTCTTCGCTGTTCGGGCGCTACATGGGAACAATAGGTATACAATTAACAGGGAGCGAGGCCAGGACGCTGAGCGTTTGATGTAGCACTTGGAGTGCCTGTAGCACTGCGAGGGCAGGGGAGAGAGCCTGAGCCGAGGAGGGCTCCCACTCTGCTGGTTTTTTTGAAGCGTTATTAGCTCCCCCAGCACAAAAGGCAGGCCATAAATAAGCTGCTGGCGGCCACAATATGCCAGAAATAATGTTTATCTTGCTCGCAGAGACACAGACGCTCATTATCTCAGGGAGATTGCGGCATTCGTCCGCCATCATGCAACCACTCTGTGTCCCTCTGGCCCCTCTTCCTCTTGTGCTCTCTTCCTCTTCAGGACTTGTCTTCATTGTTCTGTCATCAAATCAGGTGGGGGCCAAGTGAGGCGTTTGCAGGAATGGACTCCTCCATCTCAGTGTATATTCTAAGAATTATGGTTCTCAGTGAGTCCTGATAATGGTGGTGGGTGTATCATTACATATAATGACTCATTTTGAAGAACAGTAAGGTAATACAAAGAAATGGGGCAAATGTCTGGTCATACTTGTTAAGAGTTCTCTTGCATGTTTTCTGTTGGTATAAAAACATGTTATTAGAAAATGGTCTGTCTGCTTCTTTTTGAATGTCCAAATGTCCTGCATTGCTAAAGATATGTCCTCAGTGAAATCCTTTAGTCCAGTGATACCTATATTAACTGGTTTCAAGAGCACATTGCCTTATCTTCTGAGCACATTATAGGAAACAGAGCCTAATTGCTTTCCCTAAATTCATCTTGATGTTAGCTATTGGTGTTCTTACCATGTTCTCCCAGTAACAGACAGTGCTTGGTCCTATATCTCACAATTAAAGGTGCTGTTTTTATGGAGGTTGACTTTTTTGTGGTATGCAAACATTTGAACATCAAATGAGTCAAATGACCCCTACACTGAACAAATTTAAATATGGCATTTTTTCTGCAAAATGTTCATGCACAATTATGTATTAAAAAACTAAAACATAAAATACAAAATGTGCCGTAAGTGCACAGGCCTAACATGTTAACGTATTCCCCAATATGTTAAATTTAGCAAATAAACAGTAAATGTGCAGTAAAATGTGCATGTTCTCTGTAGAAGATGTGTTAACTTGTTTTCACTAAGAAAATTAACGAAATGTCATTTGACCAAAGGTGCCCAAACTTTTGTATATGACTATAGTAAGTTCCTGATAAAAACAAGAGAAAAACAAGTTGGAAATTAAGTGTATCTCTGAGAAATGAGACTTAGGACTGCACAGACATACAGATTTGTGATTTAAAAATATTTAATACTGCTTTAAATTCTCAAAGTAAAGAGTTTTCTAATGAAATTGAAATGAGATAATGAAACTACAACACTTGACTAAAAAAAACAGGACTATAGATTATATCTCTGGCAAATGTGGTCATCTCTGCATTACCCATGGCTTCCTGGAAGGTAGCACAAATGATGCACGTTTACAGTAATTGTAAGCCCTTGCAAATATTGCAATGATTGGTTGAATTTGCACAATTCTGAAGTCTAGTAGAGTGGTTTCCAGTATTGATCCTGGAGAACAGCTGCTCTGTAGATTTTACTGCTGTCCTTGTTTTAACACACCCAATTCAACTCAGGAAGCACTTATTAATTGGCAGATTAGTTGGATCAGGGATGTTAGAGCAAGGAATACAACAAAATGAGCACGGCAGAGCTACTCCACGATCAAGGCTGAGAACTAGACCAGGACCAGAGCTGAGAACTGGACCACGACCAAGGCTGAGAAGCTGATGAACAAATCAATGCAGTGATGAAAGGAACCAAAGCTGTGTTATTCTAACCTATTCAGAAGACATCAATCAAATAAACTAATACAATAAATAAATTTAAAAATTAATTAAAATTAATGTTCATTTGTATGTGAACTACTGGTTATACAAGTAAAACCACACTTACTACCCTCATAAATAGTTTTGGTAACACTTTATTTTGAGAGTTCTCTATGGATTATCTATAGATGCTATAGACACACCATCTGGTAATTATTTATCTTAGGTTTAAGGTAGGGTTAAGCTTTTGGTTAAATACACCTAAAGTTCAGTTTTATTTAATAATGTTTAGTTGAATGTCAATTAAATTGGAATTTTTTTTGTTTGTTTTTTTGTTTTTTGTTTTATTGCATAAATCAATCATTTAGATTAAAGTCCTTCAGAGTGGTTTGGATTTCTTGACAGTGGTGGTGATAGGAACTAGGGCTCACAAAGTTTACAACATTTTATTTACTTTCCAAAATGACCAGTGAGCAAACTACTGAGTTTTTATATGTAATGTTGATAACAGTAAAATAGTGATGAATCCAAGAAACAATGTATTGTCTTTGGGAACTATTTTGCCCTACAAAGCCCTGCATGTACTTCAGCACTATGGATGGATTTAAAAATTATATGTTTTAGGCCAAGACTGTCTCTCAAAATTATTGTAAAACAATGTCAATGAAGTGTTAAACACTCCCTCTGTCTGGTTCCTATCACCACCACTGTGAAAAATTCTGACTAAATCCTAAGTAAATGTCTTTAGAACTGAGCATTTCACATCAAACCACTCTGAATGACTGTCGTTTACATCTTAGCTACTAAATTATGTCAAACTTCTGAGAAGTGGTGGAATTTTCACCAAAGACAGGGTGAGCAGCAACAAAGCATCTACAGGGGTCATACTTTAGTTTTAATAAAATTGCTTAGGTGGCTTAAGGCTGTGTCTCGGTTCACTCAAAATTTTCCTATATAGTGAATCAGTACATAGTAAATATGAATGTGGGCACTGGCTAGGTACCTGGAGGTAAGAACATTGGGACACCTCAACTTGATTACGTATGCAGTACAGTAAACAGTATGCAGGAACACACTACCAAAAACATTGGATGGGAAGCTCATCCGCTGTGCTGTACTTAGCCGTGCTGTCATTTTTAGGATGGATTATTCCGGTCATTTTATGAACACTCTCATTTTCTTTACACTGAGACCCTGATAAAGCTGTGTGTGTCAGTCACACATAGCAATGCTTAACGCAAGAGCCGTTCAATTCCACTAGCAGAAATGTTAATTTCCGATTGTCGTTTGCACCAAGCTAACCGTGATTCACCTAAGTGAATGTACTTTAAGGGACTATACTTTAAATCTGACCCTTTCAATAAAGATTTAACTTAAAGTCTGTAACTGAATATTTCCAAAGGGGCCTGGTTAGCCTGTTAGTGATAGCCTGTTAGCAGGTCAGGTTAATTTAATGTCATAGTTTGTTGATAAAATGATAAAGTAAGTGCAATAGTTGTGAAATATAGCAGATGATATTATTTTGTTCCTAGTACAGGTAGTTACAGTGGCAAACACTAACATCAAAGTATATAAGTTAAATCAAGAACAACTGCATCTAGTTAGCTAAGTAGACATCAAGTTGCTTTGAACATATTTTAGTCAGTAAAAAACTCATAATGAATGATAAACTATGACAGTGTCTTACCAGATCAAAACTCTTATTATCAGTAAGCTTTGTTTAGTCTCTGTATACTTTTTTCTAGGTAAAGAGGCCAGTGAGATAACATTCAGCATTTGTCCTCCATTTTAAACCTTTCCAAAAGTCGAGCTGGAGGCATGACGCTATTTCCAGTCAGGGAGTGTAGTTAACAGTCCATGCTCTCTGGATTTTATGGTGCATTATAGGAACTTTCAGGGAACAAACGTTCCAGAGCACTGGAAAGATTCTGACAGTGAGACACCCTAGAAAATGGCTGATTCCCTGGGCAGTACCCTGACTACTGAACTAAGGAGCTCTTTGAGACACGCTCTAAGACAGGAGCATCCAATTTTATCTACAAAGGCCCAGTATGGCTGCAAGTTTTCATTCCAAACAAACTGAAGCACACCTGATTCCACTAGTTTAATCAGTTCCACTCAGGCTTCAAGCATTTGATCATGTAATCTCCTGCTTTCTTGGAATGAAAACCTGCAGCCACACCGACCTTGTGCGGATAAGCTTGGACGCCCCTGCCTTAAGACTTTTGTACAGTTCTGTACATCATGTGAGGCATAAACAGTTGCCTTTTTAGTTCCATGTGGCTGTTACTATCCTTATTACTTTCGTTATAAAGATCAGAGATGGATACAGACTCTTTAGGAATGGACCACCTTACAGACTCCACTACCAGTGCACTTAACTCAGTCATAGCCCCAAATACCATTCATTGATCTTTCAAAAAAAAAAAAAAATGGCAACAATTTATCTTAAAAGGGCAGCCAGAAACCCAGGCATAGAGAGGCTGGAGCGGATTTCACAGACGGAAAAAGCGCGTGGCGGCCAAACTCGTGTATAAATGTAAGCATGACAGGCGGAAATCTAATTGCATGCATGCTTTGTGAGAACACAATGGTGGTCTATAACATTTTAGGAGGCAGCGAGTGGACGTCCAGTTAGGCCACGCGAGCATGCGGCTTGTGAATTGCTCTCTTCGTTTCCTCCATTACGTCTGCGTTTTAATAAAGCCTGTGCTGCATGGCTGAGGTTGTGCTAGGTTAAGTTCTTTTTTTCTTTCCAAGCTTGTTTGTGTGCGCATGGGCCAAGCCATTTATCATTATCAGAAGTACACTGGGCAACGCTAACTGGCAGTTTTATTGTCCAAGAAACCACATTATCATGAAATCACGGGAACACATGCTGCACACGTCACTTTGGTGGCAAACAGATAGCAAACATGATGATATATTTTGTGTTGACTGAATAAAAGACAGTTAATGGTTGAGTTGAAGCTGCAATCCTTCTTTGGCCAATGACTCTTGACTTGAATTAACTAGTTTGCCCTAAGTTATGGTACGATGCTAATGCAGAAAGCGGAGAATGCTACTCTAGAGGGGTTGTGTAGAAGGCCTAATGATTACTTTAACTTGAAAAAAAATTACTTTAACTTGAAAAAAAAATTACTTTAACTTAATTATCATGTTTGTTGTACTTAAATTCTATTTTAATTAATAACAATGTTTCATTGTTAAAATTTGGTTGGATTTTTTTTTTTTTGTGTGTGGTTTTTAGGTAGATACAGTCAAGCTAGTTCCCTCCTTGGTAGCTAGATTAACCAAAACATTAGGAATCAATCACATTTTGATTTCCAGTGGGACCATGTCTTCTGGATGTTTAGTCATCTACACTGAATACAACTGGTAGCCTGACCAGTTCAATTCAATCAGAAGTTAAAAGTGAAAAACAGTGGCAGCTCTATGCCCAGGCTCTTTACTAAAGAAAGGAACCTTAGAGCCTTACAGACCAGATGTTTTTTCAGAAACTAAAAGATGTCTTTAATTTTAGTATATTTTTATTCAATAGGTTCATACTTGTTTTTAAACTCACATGTCACAGTACTACTCTTGTTTCATTGCTAAATTCTAGATGTAAACAAAAGGGTTAAATTCTTCAAATGCAGAGTGGAAAACTGGCCAGTCCGGAATTGTTTTCTCTGTGGTATCTAGGTAGACATAGCTAGGAGAGCTCTCCTATTGGTTAGGACTCCAAGACCTGCTCCAAGACCTAATTATGAAGTGACAGAGGAATCAACCAATCATCTTTTCATTTCCAACAGACAAGGCCAATTTTGTCTGACTTCACACCCTCTGGAAGTTCTAGATATGTCAATGACTGTGAATGGGAGAGGGCAGCCTAATCAATGGGATGTTAGAAACTGAAAACAGCAGCAGCAGTTTTATACCAGGACTCGTCAAGGAAGTCACTGTGAAGCTATGTAAAATATATCTGTCATAAACATCAAGTAAAAGATGGAACGTGTTTTAGAAGCTTCTAAAGAAGCCATGCTTAATCTAGAAGGGAATGTTTATGAGAATTTCATTAGTACAATCCTATAGGGGCGATAGCAGAAATTGACATTATTGTGAAGGTGAGTTTTTCCTTAAGGTTTTGACATTTTTTGGTCTACCTTTAACAGTCACGGTTCATCATTGCTATATTGACTCACTGTAAAACTGCTACAAGGTAAAATTTATGCTATGTCTGTTACAAGCTTCACATAAAACATGGAATTACAAGCTTTTAATGTCTTTGTTTAACCTAGAACAGGCAAAATAATTTTGCTTAGTGCGGTTAGCTTAATGCTAACATATTACTAAAAATTAGCATTTTCATAGAGGTGGTCTTTCTTTTTTTTCTTTTTTACATTTGGCCCAAACTGAAAGCCTAGCTCTAACAGTCACGGTTCGCCACTGGTATATAGTGGTGTTTTGTGTGCGTTCATATAGGCTCAGGTATAAGTGGAGCAGCATTGTTGCATTTATGCCACGACAGAGCTGCTTTCACTGATCCTTTGTCCGCTAATTGATTCCAATCATCTGCTCTGAAAAATGTAGCCGTTCACCTCAGGCTCTCTTTGTGAGCTAGTCTTACCGAGCCCCAGCTTTCCGTGTAGTGGAGTCTTCATTCTTTAGCTGGAATAAAAGCCGTCAGCGGCAGACACACTTTGGCCTTTAGTGGTGCCTGGGTGTTTGTTATAAATTTCCCTGTAACTTCATTCAGCCTTTGATCTCAGCAAAAGCTGAAGGGAGAGAGAGAGAGAGAGAGAGAGAGAGAGAGAGAGAGAGAGAGAGAGAGAGGAAAAGTGTTTGATTTTGCAGAGGGTGAGGGATGATATAGATTATGGCACATAAAAGGTTATTTCAGGTTGTGAAAAGAAGAGGGCATTATTGAAGTGTAGGATGATCTACAATGTGCTGTGTGTCTTCTACAGGAAGAAGAGCTTCACAAACTGATAGAAAAGCAGCAGCGAGTGGCAGGACTATCTATCTAGCCCCTTTCACCCTATGAAGGTTTTAAGGGACAATAACATTCCCCACAAAGCTTTGCTCATCTTTCAGCACTGCATTTTAGCTAGCCTGACAAAAAAGCAAAGCACAATGTAGATGCCCATATTTTGCACTACATCTGAAATCCTGGGCGGCTACGGTGTGAACCAGTAAGTGCAATTTTTCTTTTGTGCACTATTTCTTTCCTTCAGCCAACATATCTTAAGTGACCATAAGAGCGTGCTCTCTCACCTCTTGTCTCCATCAGTCTTATTTCCATTTTTTTTTTTTTTTATCCCGTCTTTTCTCTATCTACTTGCAATATGAATGGCACCTTTTGGAGGGCTTTGATGGACTGGATGGAAGTGATTTCTTAAAAGCTGCTGACGCTTTCTTAAGGCATTCATGTTAAGCACATAGTTGAAGGTTCCTTTTTGCTAAGCAAGTTGTATTTGCAACTAGAAAGAGCATTTATAGAGTGTTCTAAGGTTTTATAAACCCCAAATGCAGCACTGAACCATGAACATTAGGGCTAGGCCTTCAGTTTGGGCCATGAATGTCAAAACGTGGTCAAAAATGACGAAAAAACATGGCAATGCTCATTTCCGCCAGCACCCCTATGGGATTCTGGTACTATATTAGTACTATGCTAACAGCAGTTAACACCATTTTTTACCTTTCTAGAATAAATGCAGACATGTGAAGCTCGTAAAATTCTTATGTTTTATTTAAAGCTTGTAACATATTTTAACAAGTATTTTTCTTTGTAATACTTTTACAGTGTCTCAATAAAAGGCAGAGCTGCTGCTGTTTTCCATTTTGGACAAATAACTATAACCTGGTTAGAATATGGCTTGTAATCACACTCAGTTATGTAACTAGGACTTCCAGAAGGCTTCGAGTGATGTTTTTTCTCACTAAATTGATCCCAGCCACCGGAAATTAAAACATGACTGGTTTATTCCACTGTCAGTTCCTAATTATATTGGTGGTTAATCTGACTTATTAGACTTTCATTCTAACTCTTCAACCCTTACCCAGTAGGAAAGTTAGCTTGTCTAGATACCACAGAGATAAAAATTTCTGATTGGGTAACTTTTTTTCTTGTTTCCAACCAAAACAGAAAACAAAATAGGAGTATTACTACAATGTTTGCAGAGTTTAAACACAACAAGTGTATTCTACAAACTAAATTGAACTAAAAATACAGACATGTATTTCTTTTTTTTATTTTGGAGAAATCATTAGGCTTTTCATTCTCTGAAGGCCAGGAAGGCTCTGAGGGATCCCCCCCTCTGAATGGGGGCAAACAATGTTTCTCTTTGCAGCCAACTCTAGACTCTTACCACTGTTTGCAGTGTGTGGCATTGATGTACTTCATTACTGGATAAGTCGTGCCATTGTGCATGCAGCACTGATAAATTCAATAATAATGACAGTGCCATGGCAGAGGCTCACTGCTGGGTCAAGACAAAATATGAAATGAGAAAAAACTACAGTGTACATTCAATGAGCCAGGGCTTGCTAGCAATATTGGTGTTCTGAGACTGCTGTGCGAAGGAGGGATAAATCAGTGGTCAGGTGGCAGAGTCTGCTCTCTCTCTCTCTCTCTCTCTCTCTCTCTCTGAAACAGAAACTAAAGAGGAAGTGCTTGGAGAGAAAGAATGTGACTGAGATCAGCTTCAGTTTAGGCTATGGCAGTTAAATGAGGAATAATTCATCTGCAGACTCAGGCTCACCTTAGCTGTTTATTTTTTTTTCCCCAAAAATTTCCCAAACATGAACCACTGTCAAACATTATTTAAGAGCAGTGTGATTGCTAATACACAGCAGAAGACTGTACATTTGCATAATAGTCATAATATTGTATGCAACAGTACAATAATGATGTCATTTTGTAATGTGTACATACAACGGCTTTCTGGACAAAGCCTATTATTTTGTTGATGTTTGTTTGAAGCAGTTCACAAGAAGAAATGAACAGCCCATAGATCCTAGTCCTGTGCACAGCTGAGGCCTGGTCACTGTCACTCAACACTCACACACTACACACACCATGTGATGAGGTTCAGACTCCAGCCAAGCTGCTGCATGGATGTGTACAGGTAAGGACAACAGACCTGAACAAGTTCAACAGCACAGCAATGACTGGCTCTCTGTTTATTTCACTATGTAAATAATGAGAGCCTTTGTGATATTCCTTTTTGGTAAAGCAAGGTTTGGTAATTTTCCCAGCGCAAACCTACAGTAGTCTACATATTTGGAATAGGCCTATTCTATGAATACCTTACAACTTCAGATGCACAGACTAGGCTATAACATAGCCTATACATAAATACTATAGTCTGTGTACTACATGTAGACAATCTGGATTATGTAATGTGATTATAAAAATGTGGTACTTTTAATCAGATACTGTTGAAAATAAGTGTGATCAGATTGCAAGGTAACACTTTTCATTAGACAATGTCAATAAACCAGTCTATTAATTCTTCATTTATTAAGCATAGGCATAACTGCATAATAGCTGTGTCGCTCTGACTAATAAAAATAGTTACATAGGGGGAGTGAATATTATTGCATCTTTGGATGGTTTGACCTTCATGAAACCAATTTACCAATTATTAAACCAAATAAATCCAACAGCAATCAGATTAAATTACACCTTTTAAGTAATATAAAATATATTACTGACTATATTTTAGTCCTTTCATTTGTAATCAGTACCAGATTATCTATCTTGATATACATTCTTAACAAAAAAGGTATATAGTACTAAAAAGGTTTTTCTAAAGGTTCTTTAAAGGGGTTAAGAGTGGGAAAATGCTTATGTTTCCCATTTCCTGAAATGGAAAAAAGAAAAAATCAACAGAACCCTTGGAGAACCACTTTCAAGCAGTGTAGCTTGTTTAAAATTATATAGCCTGCTACCTTAAAAAAAATAGTTCGTCAGAGTTTCTTTACCATAACACTCAAAGAACCACGCTTGGCTCTTTGCATGGTTAAATGGTTCTCTATGATGGTAAATCTGCTGTATATGGTTCTTTAAATAACCATTTAAAAACGGTTGTATATAGCACAAAAAGCTTCTGTTATCGTTACATGTCAAAGGGCCATTATTTGGTACTGTATAAAACCATATTGCTAAGAGTGTATTTAAAATCTAACAGGCCGACTCAAATGTCATGTGCTGTTTTCTACAATTACCATTATCAGCACTGTAGTGATTAGCCTCAGCTCCAAAACCAGTTAGCTTTAGTTTTTGACCTGCTAGTTGCAAGAGAGATCTATAGCGAATTAATACAGTAAGTACTTTTACTTTCTTTTATTGTTTTGCCAAGCGACAGGGTTTTTGTAGCAGATGTCTAATCTCAGGTGTAATTTAACTGTGGTACAAAGTTAGCATATTTACCTGTTTTAGCAGCCAGCGTAGCAACAGCAGAACGACACAAGTCTAAGAAGACGGAGGAATGTGTGCGTTATTGAAACAGGGAGCATTTATGTTTAAGCTGGTTCTCCAGAGAAGACAGTGCTGTTTTCAGTGTGAGGTACTGTAAATCGATCTTCACCACTTCACCGGAGAGAGAGAGAGAGAGAGAGAGAGAGAGAGAGAGAGAGAGAGAGAGAGAGAGAGAGAGAGAGAGAGAGAGAGA
>JAILXH010117130.1:21577-38740 GCA_023558415.1 Piaractus mesopotamicus
AGCACATCTGTTTTGGATGAACATGGCAAAAAGAAAAGATTCAAGTGATTTTAAAAAAAGGTGCTTTTTGTTACAGGGGTACAGACGGTGACTTAATGGTGACTACATTCACATCTGCATGTAGATCTATAGGAAAGACATCAGTAAATAGGTAATTGTGGTCAAAAGCACACATTCAATGATGATGATGCTTGGGCATTTGTGTGAAAACGTAAGAATAAACAGAAGAGCAACTAAGATGAGTGAGAATGTCAATACAGGACATAATCAGATTGTGTCAGCAAGAATAGTCAGTCCACAACTATATAGAAAGGAATATTAGGCAGTTCTTAAACCCCTCATTACAAAGACAAATGCCCCTTTTGAGAGTTCAGTGGTGAAAAAACCTTAGGCACTGGTCTACAGAAATGTGGAAAAAGTCATTTGATCAGTTTAGTCATCCTTCACAAGTGTGCATGTGTAACATACACCGAGAGAATGGTACAGGGCTGAATGCTTGAGCCCTATAGTGATGTGGTCCTATGCTGTAGGGCAGGGGTGTCTAATCTTATCCGCAAAGTGCCAGTGTGGCTGCAGCATGCACTCCTGATTCTACTTGTTCAATCAGTTGGTCTTAGTCTTCGAACATTTCATCAGGTGACCGCCTTCTTGTTGGAGTGAAAACCTGCAGACAAGATTGGACACCCCTGCTGTAGGGGGTATTTTGCTGCTATTGTTTGGGTCCAAAGAGTAACTACAAATCAGTGATAATTTATTCTAACTGATCACCTTTATCCTGCGCTGAAACATTTTTATCCTGACAGAAATCTCCTATGATGACAATGGCTTCATTCACAGGGCATGAGGGGTCACTGAATCGTCTGATGTGTATGAAAATAATATGCTGAGATATAATGTGATGTCAATCATATGCCATGGACTGACTGCTATGGTCATCAGATCTCAACTCAATTAAACACCTAGGGAAGATTATGGACCAACACATTAAACAGCACTTTCCACCACCATCATCAAAACACCACCTGAGAAAATATCGTTTGGAAAAACAGCGTTTCCTCTCTCTAATACAGTTCCAGACACCTATAGACTTGGTGACCATAGGAGTCAGCCTATAGCATATGATTTACATCACATCATATCTCGGCACACAATGTGTTGTTACAGTGGCTTGTGGTGGCCTAGTGTCTTACTAAAATACTTTCTTTGTTTTCCTTTGTCACCCATCTGCATTCTGACCCATCATCACTTGCTCATGGGCAGTCAACATTCAACAAATGACTAATAGTATCCACAGTAACAGTGAATGCTGAATTATTGATGTAGTGCAGCTTTATTTGCAACACTTTAACACTGCAACTATCTGCATCAAAGCAAAAATTATATCCAGTCAAACACTATAAAAAGGAACCGCACCACCTCAAAATATGGTCGTGCCTGAGTTACACAGATCTCACAGAGACATGCTGTTCTATGCAACTGCCAAACTTTAAACTACTGCTCCAGGCAATACATCTTGAATACAACTTGCAGATCTTTCACCTGTAAACACTGTCCTCTTGACCATGGGCATGCCTCTGATGTTTAACCATGAATGTAATTCATGTAGCATGCCTGTGGGTAAAGTTCAAATGGTCAAATAAGGTCAGCCAGGCAAGCAGTAATGTACAATCCAACAGGATATATTCTCTGGGCACTTTACTACAATCTCATAATCCAAAGACCCAAGTCAAATAAATTAGAAATAGTTTATGTTCAATGGCCAACAGGCTAATATAGAGCAGGTAGATAATCATACACCAAGAAATAATAAGGAGTCATAACACAGAGTCAGATACACAGGAGCAAACAAACAGGCTCATAAACAACATGAACATGAGCGACTCAGAAACTGTGTACCAGGGTGCAGCTGATACGAGTACAGAGCAGCCGGTGGATATAACCAAGGTGATAACAGCACTGATAGACCAGAGCAGAGGGAGGTGGAGAAAATGACTTTTTTCACATTTATTAAAACTTATACAGACTTCCAGAAAGCTTTAAAGTAAATTATTTTGGAAATGCTTTGACTGATTGGTTCCAACCTGTTGTGCTGGGTCAGGGTCATTCTTTACATATGGGGAATAAAGACTGAGGACCAGATTCTTAAAACTCGCTGGTAACAGCGCTACGCTGCACAAAATGTGAGGCACAGTAAATAAGAGCTATTCCTAAAGTCACCATTGGCGGTAATTAGCACACTGGTGCCATATTTTCACAAAAGCCAATCAAAATCTGCATGTAAGTAAGGTCATGTGTTTTAAAAACCCACAACAAGTGAAGCTCCAGTTGGCTACCCAAGAAAGAAAAACAAAGAAAAAAAAACAGAGCCAAGTTTTTTAAGAGAGGATATGCTGACAAATAATCATATTACAATAAACAAAAACAATAAGCAAACTGTTTAGTCAGCTGTTTTAGCTGTTTTTATTTCCTATTTTTTCTTGATGTCAGGAATTCAATTTCAGTTTTCACGTTAAGTCCTTTGTAAAATCTTTTGTAAATTGAAAAACAAGATTAAAAGTTAAGTTGCTTGTAATAGAATTAATTGGAACATGTGATTAGAATCTCAACAATATTTCATATTACTCTTCACTTATTTAAATTACAAGCTAAACCTACCTTTCCATACACAGGACGGGGGTTTTGTGAAACATGGAATTTAACGTAGGAAGAAAAGGCAGTTTTAAGTGCAGAGCCATTTAAATCTGCTGATCTAAAATCCAAACAAGTCTTTTTCTCCTCTGTGCTCCTACAACAGCACCTAGAATGTCTGCCATGCTGCTCCATCCAAACAGATCAAAACATTTCTTTTAAATATACTGGTTAATCAGCTTAGTGTGTGTTTCTGCGATTTGCTGCATTTGGGACCAAATTTGTTTGGAAACATTCTAGAACATATAACTGAATCCACACCCACAGAATGCTGTTCATTGATTTCAGTTCGGTATTCAACACAATTTTCCCGCTCAAGACTCTTCTCCAAGTTCAAGACTCTCGGAATCAGTTGCACAGTCTGCAGCTGGATTCTGGATTTCCTCAGTCTGTTAGGATGGGCGGCTGCATCACCAAGCTCCAACACCATCATCAAGTTTGCTGAATACAATAGTGGGCCTCATCACTAACACCTAGGGGTGGGAATCTTCAGGCACCTCACGATTCAATTCAATTACAAATCAGAGGGCTGCGATGCAATTATAAAACGATTATCGATGCATCTCGATTCATCTTTTTTTCTACACAGGATTTCTTTTTTTCTCACTGTGTGACGACCTGGTACTTTTAAAGCAAAGTATTGGTAATGATTCATAATGAATTTACTTCCAATATCTTTTATTAATAAATCAAACAGAAGCGATGAGGCAAGTCAACTGGAAGGCTCTCATTCACTGCTCTTGTTTGGAGCATATGAGACGCAGGCTGCCACTCCTCTGCGATAAAATGCGCAGTTATTCCATAACTTCGGTTTTGTTCTCATTGTAGAGAGTGGGGATCGCTGTGTCAGTAAAATATGTTCGAGACGGGACGCTGTCTCTTGGCTCCAAAGTGTCCAACAAAGCGCAAAAGCCCTGGTTCTTAAAGACTGAGTATGGACGCAAATCCTTGGAAATAAAAGTTTTGATACAGTTTGTAATTTGCATTGCCCTTTCCGAGTTGGGAGGAAGCTTTGACATCGCTTGCTCGATGGTCCGCTAGTTGGCAGTAACTACAACCAGGTGGAACATGGGTGGAAACGTGTAATATGGTTTTCTCCCTCAACTCCATAGAAGCCAAAGTGCTTCCATACGCTAGCTCATGGGTCGGTAACCTGCAGCTCTTTTGCTGGCTGGTTGTGGCTCCACAGTAGAATTAGATTTCTAGGAAAAATAAAATTCCTTTGCAGTACTATAAAGCTGTGCTGATCGTTCGAACACAGTTTTAACAGTAAATGGTCTGAAATGCTGGAATTAATGTAGCCTATAACTGCTAGTTCACCTAGCTAGAAGCTAACGAAAAGGCAAAAAGAAAGATTTAAGATGAACATCGATAATTTGGAGATGAATGAACTTATTTGCATTTATAATAACTCCAGCTGGTTTCCAGATACGTTTAATCTGCAACAAGAAACTGTCAAACACTAAAAACGTTAAGCCTAAGTCAGTTTCTCAATCTCCACCTTCTTGTTTTCCCGTTCCACCTTAAATAGTGCAGCAGTTACATTCTGGCACCTCAGGCACCATTTAAGGTGAAACGGGAAAATTCGAACAAGAAGCTGGCGAACGAGAAGCTGACTTCAGCCTAGTAAAAAGTATAACATTGTGAGACATTTTACAAGAAACTGTTCTACTTTTGTTGAAAAGTTTCCAGCTGGTGATGCAAGAAAAGCGGCTACAGCTGAGCTAAAGTTTAAAGCAGAGCAAAGTAAGTCTGCGTTTTTGTTTGTATTGTATTTTTAGCCTTCACTAGGACATGTACTGAGACACGTACAGCCAAGATGGTAAAATGGACATAAAATGTTGTGGCTCCCAAGGTGGTTTGATTTTTATTGAAAGGACAAAATGACTTATTAACATTTGGGTTGCCGACCCCTGCACTAGCTTTTAATGTCGTGTGCACACCACAGACAATTAAGAAAATTTAGATTTGCGAATTGATTCAGAATGGTCCACGTCTGCATCGCGATGCATCTAAGAATTGACCACCCCCCCCACCCCAGTATACGTATAATGACCATAAAGTTGAGTTGAACTGAACTAAATCGGTGTCTTACCAGGGAAAATTACCACCCAAGTGGTTCAGGAGTTATTTTTTGCGGGATTATGTCATGTCATGAATAAAAAAATAGTAAATAAAACTCACCAACAATCCTCAATTACAAAACTTGCAACCATCACAGTATTTGCTCTTAATGCCACGATGCCATAAATCTGACTGTGCATCTTCTGAATTTGGCCCAGTGGCTCTACTTAAGAAGAAGAAACTGGTGTTTTGATTAAAAAAGTAAGTAAAAATTAAATCTCCTCCTTTTGAAATCACAGCTGTCTCCATAAATAAAGAAAAAAAATACTGTATAATTGAGAATGTGTAGTTAGTTAGAAGGTGTTTTTAGTTAGGTTTCAAAACAAAACAAACAAACAAAAACAGAAAAAAAGCTGCTTCTAAATTGTGATTTTTAAATACTAGTTGATACAGCTAAGGATGCACCAATATTGTGGGTCGATGCTGATATCACATTTTCATGTACTACTGAAGATATGTAAACATTCGTAAAAATGTAAAAACTGGGACTACATCTACTTGGATTACCATTACTGAGACATACGTTTATTTCTATAGGGCTAAATGCATTAAAATTAATCAAATGCAGATATTTTAGCACAATAGCCCAGTGTCTCCCAGACATTCTGCTCTTCTCGAGCACAATAAATTGGACGTCTGATATCAGTTTGAAATCTTGGTAAAATCCAAACATCTGTTGATATGATTCTAATATCATTGTGCATCCCGTAATAACATAACAAACAAAAACACAGTATTTGTCTCTACCTGTCATTAGGCCTCATGTCCAACTGAAATATGCACAGAGAAGCAGAGTGCATGCACTGATTGCTTTAGACATTTGTTTATTTGCATTGGATAATACAACCTATTGTACTATCCATGGGTTCAGATCATTCAACCAATGTACAACAAACCAGCCACTTCTTTATCTACATGTTATGACTACAACTTCAAAGTACATCTCCAAAAACCTTGCTAAAACTATCAAACACCATGGTTTATACTGTTGGGAATTGTTTGATTCATTTTCTAGTTTTCTGTTTATTTTTTTTTTGTTTTAATTGTTCTTCATTGTTAAACAGTATTAATGCTGAAGGGTTTAAGAAGCCACTTCCATTTCTGTTCTCGTGGTTTGAACAATTACACCAACTGGCCTTACAACACCCTGGGACAGAACACAGTAAGGTATTTATGACAGGACTCAAATGTCCCACTCTGTTCTGTATGACTCTATTGGGGGTACGGGGTCAGTGGCATAGCATAAAAGCTGTGTGTCTGAGCTGCTGTTCAGATTGGTGCGAGACTAGGGCAGGTATACTGAGTGCTCTCTTTTTAATAAAACCATCATCATCTCTGCAAACTTCAGTCTCCTGAATCTCTTCCATGGCAAGATCAAAGATTTTCTACAATACACAAGGCAACTTCTGTGCTATGGTGTCCCATAATGTTAATGTCCAAAGTTCATAGTCCTAAGACAGATGTTACCCAGCAAACAAATCCAAAAGGTGTAGTCTTGACACAATACTTTATCACTCAGACATCAAACTTTTATGGAGAGATTATAGCTTAAAGTCCTCTGTCTCTCATTTTAGTTTTGTTATGAAGCCTAGAATCCCAGGACAGGGAGTAAGTTACCTAAACACAATAAATGCAGCTTATTTACTCACGCTACATACAATTTGGAGACTTTCAGAGGAATCAGTAGAATTATTTACTGAGTATTTACCAATGCAAATTTTACTCATAAAAAGATCCAGTAATGTACTCTCCTTTGTAGACACTGGTGGATTGTTGATGTATGACATTCATCACCAACCAGAGATTCCTCATCATTTATCTGAGGAAACAGTAAAATAAATCTAAGGCTACACTATAAATGTAATGTCTGACAGGGGTAAATCAAGGCAATTGGCCTTGCAGTATAATCTAGAAAATGTTTTGGTCTCTTACATAAAGGGGCTTTATCAGTTCAATTAGGCAATTTAAACCTCTGTCCATTACTCCTACAATGTCAAAAATTAGTTAATGAAGACTAGAACCCTAATACGACCATGTTTTTGGTGTTCTGGCAGAGTGAAAATGACGGGTTATAGATATTTATAGAAGTATTGAAAAAGCTCAAAGGTGATGCTGCAGGCTCCCTCCTAGTGGTGGGCAATATTTATAAAATCTAGTATCATGATTTTTTCTGAATATATCACGGTATCATGCTCTCAGACCAAGGTAAGGTTTGCACTAATAAAGATAATGAACCCATGCTTCTTGTGTACTCTATGTTAAAATAAATCTGAAGCAGGTCCCGGGTACCACCAGTTAGATGCACAAAAGCAAATTTAAAAATTTAAAACAAACCAATTTTCCTGTAGACTTCTTCAAAAAAGTGAAAGTAAGTCTCCCAAAAAGAATGTAAACTGCAATTAAGGCAAATGACAGACACACTATTTAGCTGTTGAGGCTTCTGTGCTATTTTCTATTATGTCTGCTTTCTACAATGTTGAAAAATGAATAATGAATAATTTAACAGAAATTTAATAAATGAGAGGTGGTCTCTGACCTTTGTATTCTACAGTATATGGTGGATATAATGCTCATTACCTATCAAATATATCACAAAAAAAAATCATTACCTATCAAAAATATCACTAAAACTGAAAAGTAATATGTTATATTGGTATAGACCAGTGGTTCCCAATCCTGGTCCTGGAGTACCCCATGCCCTGTACATTTTGGTGTTTTCCTGCTCCCAACATGTCTCATTCAACTTATTCATTAGCTAATTAGCAAGCCTTTATACACAGAAATGTGCAGGACAAGGGGTACTCCAGCACAAGAGTTGGGAACCTATGGTATTGAGGCCCTACACTTTATCCATGTTTGAGTTGGCCATGATAGTAAACACAATAAAAAGTTGTGCAGAGAACATATTTGGTTTTAGTGTCTGCTTTACCTAATAAGCAACATAAGCAGCTGCCTAGGGCCCCCAGCAAGTTCTGGGTTATTAATGTACCATTAAAATGTCTAAGATGCTCAAGTGGGGCGGGAAAAAAGCTATTGGTTAATCATGTCTCAAAAAAGAATGTACACACCTGGAGCTGTAAAACTAGGAGAAACAGGAGAATAAAATGAGAAGATGAGCAGGAAAGCTTACAGATAAAGGTATGTTTTATATCTTTGACATGTTCACATTATGCCATTTGTATCGGCTTGTAGTTTGGCAACAAGTATTATTTGATGTGGGGTCTGTCTAATAAAGCAGGTTCAACTTAGACTTTCTGCTTCAAGCGTTTCAGCTTTACAAAATCTGACAAACCTATTTTACAACAGCGGTTAACAATATTCTCCATTAATCCAAGCTGAGAGACTGTGATTAATCCTTGTGCAAGACATTTATGATGAACAGCCAATCACTTGAAACATGAGGAAAGAAAATTTAATCATATTACCTAAATAGAAAGTAGAAAGTAAAGCATTTATAACAGTAAAAAAGCAATGCTGCCATCACTACCACCAAAGTCAGATCTTAGCTTAACATTAGCTGGCTAAGCAAGAAATACTGCATGGTCAGACAGACACCTGGACGCTTAAGTTGTAACTTAATACAACTTCAAACGAGCATCCAGTCATCAACAATACAACATTAGCTAGTTAGAAATCTATATAATTTAGACAGCTTGTGCTAGTCATTGTTATTAGTTAGCATCCAATTTTACAGGACATCACCTAGCAAGATGCCCCCCACCCCTAATTTGGGTTGAGCTCCGTTCTGTTTTTTTTCTGTTGTCCTGCTTCTTGCCATTTTCTCACTGTTCCAACTGCCTCTGGAGTTAGAATGCTTAAAAGTGATGATATGATGTCATAGGACACCACTGTCTTAATTCCTGATTCAACATCCAAACTTTGCGGACAAAATCCTCAGAGTTAATGTAATGTACTGTGTTGCCCAATAACGCAGCTGAACTGTGCCTGTGAACTGAAGTATTTAGCAATGTCATATGTCACTGCAGTTGAGAAACGGCCTCAGAGGGGCTCCTTCCTTGCGTGTCTCAGCGAGACCAGAAAAGCATAGAGTAGCTTTCTTTGCTTATAGATGGTGGAAGCCTTTGATCGATTTCTTTATCCTCATCAAGTTGTTGTAACTGCTTGCTTTATCCTTGTCAAGTTGTTGTCACTGCTGGAAGGACCCCTCCTTAGCGTTTCATATGTCTTAAAGCAGCATGCTACGTTTCGATTAATAGTTTAATATGTTGTGTATCTTTCCTCAAGATAGGGCTGAAAGGTTAATAGTTGTTATATTGAAATCACAATATGGAAGAGTGTAATTTTCAAATCGCGAGAGCAGTTGCAGGTATTTTCCCCAAATCCTTCAGCCCTACCTCAAGATGATACTCAACTTTGTAACAGGGGCTGGAGGCAGTAACGGTATGCAAGTTCCTGAAGACCTGGATATATCCAGATTTTATTGGTTTAACCATGAAAGGGGTGGGGCATTCAAAAGACAAACAGACAGAGGAATTAAAGGAATGGAAAGTGACTTAGTAATGTAGCTAAACACATGCAACACCTCCAACTGAGACTGACAGAACATGGACTATTCATACACACAGACAATGGCTGTGTTTGAAATAGTGTACTACATACTGCTTGTGTAGTAACTGTGCCCCAAAGTTGTAAGAAGATAGATACTTCAAGACGACAGATATGCATCATGATATATGGTTTTCCTGATATTTAATAAGCTGGAGCAGACACAATAGAACCTATAGTGCCATGTACAAAAAAATACTATAATAATAATAATAATAATAATAATACTACAAGTACATTTTTTACAAACTGCACTGAATTCAGTTAAACAGGCATAATTATGCTCACTTTGTAATGAAACGAAGTCAGTCAGCTTTTTAAGTACTGAAAATATCGATAATACCCTCAGAAAAGCTTACTGTGACATGATGATATTGTCTTAGTGCCCTATAAGTATTATGTAGTAAGTGAGACCAACATGAATTTCTCCAGTATGCCAAAGATACCTCAGTGACGTACTTCTCTGGCCAAACATTTCAGTACGCAGCCAGAGCTATCTTTGTGATATAATGCATCTCAAAATACAATGTGGTCAATTCAGGAGGAAACAACCAATGACGTAACAGCCTGGTTATCCTCTGACAATTTAATAACCCTGGATTCGGATTTTATGGACACATAAATGACAAGAAAGGAAATCATTTGTCCTGTTACTGCACTCGCTGAAATCCCATTCTCTCCTGGTCTCAAGATGGGTTTGCCTACCTGATCTATTTAATTAGTTAAAACAGTAACTTACTAAAAAGTTAGTCTCGTGAATAATCAACAAGATTGGCTTTTCAGGCTTATGTGTAGAGTCACACTGCTTACAATTCAGTCAAACTAGCTCATTTTACCAGCTGCGAATGTAATGAAAATAAAATGAAACCACACAGATTTACCATAAAGGCAAATCCAAAGCTGTTTATTTTTTTGGCTTTGAGGTAGAAAACAACACCCTAAACTCTATTAAGGTAGCTTTCAAAACTACATCCACACATGCTCATTCTGGTAAAGAACTAAAATTGATAAGCAGTGATTGGAAGGCTAGAGAAAACGTGTCAGGTCTTGAGATCAGTCTGCGCAAGGCTGGTCTTATACATGTAGCTATATGGTGTACTACTGATAAAATGCAGCATGCAATATATACTGGTGCAGTATGCAGTGCCCAGTATACACTATGCTATTTTGAACCAAGTCGAGCCATGTCACTTCACAATGCAACCAGTGAACAGAGAATCCACGACAGGGTGCTGCCTTTCTTGGACATGCATACATTGTAAACATTTGGTAAGTTCAACCTTCTGCCTTCTGTGGTAATAAGCATTTTAACATGTTTGTCAATTCAAATAAATGCTTAGATAAAAAATAAAGCAGGTAAAATAATATTTTCATAAATTCAAAGCTTACAAAAACTTTAAATGAACATCTTCTAGATTTTACAGTGTAGTAGGGTTGGAAGGAAGTGCGTTAACACTAGCCAGACAGAAAACTTCAGTCAGACATGATGTTACATATAGCTGATTTTGTGGCTGTGATCCAATCCTCTAATTGCCTCTTTTTCATTTTGCACTAGTTCTGGTTTGGGCTGAGTATTGTTTGGGTCTCTTCCCACCTTCAATGCTACCAAACAGCCAATTAGCATTTGCATGAGTTAGAAATATTTCATACTGAGGTGCCACTGAATTTGGTTCATGACTATAAAACATGGAAAAGAAAACAACAATAAAAACCCCTATTGTGTCACATTATTTCAGCTCCAGATGTCTAAAGCCAAAATCTATTGAGTCCTCAAAAAAACAGACAGTTAAGGGAGGTCATAGCTGAGTATAGCTAAATATGACAGTTATTTAGAAACTCAGAATGACAGAGCAAGAGCAAAAGAGTAAAATCTGGTTGGGCGAACCAGAGTAGCGCTATTTGTGGCAAAAGGGGGAACAGGAGTCAAGTTATTTTTGCTTGTTGTTGTACCATGTATATTTTACAACTGCAGACCCAGTACAACTGAAGACCTACTAAAAACTGGTTACTGGCAATTGTACTTTAAATTTCACGTTTCAATTTTCCAATGTGTCTTTGGTGCTAGCAGAAATTATCCACCTCAATCTTCATACTTCCTCTGCTACACCTATCCATTTGCTTTGGCACAAACGGCGCTCAGTTGAGGCAGTCAGTGGTTACTACAGCTGTCTGTATTGGACTTTATTAGCAGACAGGCCAAGGGGTCCATTTTTCGATAGGGGTGGGTGCTATGATGACGTCATCATCATGATAAATTAGATCACAATCAGATTTTTTTGAGCATGTTGTGGGTTTCGTGAACACTTCCACGCCACTGATCAACTGCATGCTTCATTGAAAAAAAAACTGTAGTGGCTCTGAAGTGTCACAGCTGTCTAAGGTTTCGCCCTGACCTGTTATGGGAGATTGAGTATAAATCTGTAGGAAATTCAAAGAAGGAAAACTGGCGCGGCTTAAATGTGAAATGTTGAATAAAAAAAGAAACTGTAGAGTTTGTCGTAAAGAGCATTTTTAAATGTGGCCATATACTGCTGAACTGTGACTGTTCCAACTCATTAAAAAGAAAATATCAGAAGTACTCTAATTCATGTATTCTGAAAATGTATCATGAAATTACATATTTGGCATTATAATTATTACCATACTATAATAATACCACTACTATTATCATTATTATTATTATTATCTTCATCATCTTTATAATGATATACATGTAGATGCAGGTAATAGTCAGGTGTTCTTAATTTTTTTTTTTGTACAGAAAAAGACAACAAAAGGGGCTGACAAGAACAAGGTTGCAATCCCTCATCCCCCACTGCCACAAAAATAAATAAATAAACAAATTACAATTAAATTTAAGTATAAAATTCAACAGAAGAATCAGTAATGGTGATGCAAAATTTCACAAACCGTGCTCTCCATCCTACTACTATAGATGTATTCTAGTGCTATACTAGAAGATAATGACACCAAGTTGTCCCTTGTACCAACTGGATTTGGGGCAGTTTGCTCCAGACAACACAAAGGCACCTCTATATACTCCCTTGCAGCACCCTACATCCCATGTATCCACTTGTGTATGATTTGTTAAATGTGACTGAATCCAGTTTAGGGTCATCCTGCATAAAGGCTTTAAACTTTATTAATAAAACTTCATGATACAGTCATTCTGGAAAATTTCTCACCATCCACTTCTCTTGAGGTCTGTTAAATACAGCAGGCATGTATCTGCGGAATGTAATGTTCTAAAATTTCTGTACTAATCGTGAATACCCAATTTTTTACATAACCTTTGATAACAATTAAAACAGGTCTATAATTTCAGGTCATACTTACCAGGTGTAAGCGATATAGCAAAACTATCACATCATGATACTTAGACATTTCTTTGATTTATGACAGTAAAATTATGCTTAAGGTCATTCAATGCAGTTTACAGTCTTACATTTAAAAATTACATTGATACGTCATTGCTGATATACACTGAAAAACTGAAAAAACCAAGCAGTTCAAAAGAAAGTCAACATGTCTTTTATTGACTACAACATGGCCTTTGACTGGGTCGATCACACAGAACTATGGAATGTCCTAAGGAAAATGGGAATAGCAGAGCATCTCACTGTTCTAAAGAGGAACCTCTATAGTGATGAACAAACCACACGTGTTTTTTTTTGTTTTTGTTTTTTTTACTGCCTCCGTATGAGACAAAAATCAAGCCAATAACAGTTTCAATATATAAAGTAATGTGCTGGTTCTTGTATCAACTGTTTAAATAAGCTTCTCAGCTAAACCTCATAGAAATTCTATACAAAACAGCATCGCTCTGTTAAGTGTACATGTTCAGGTCACCTAAAACGTGTTAACACACCTAGCACTAACACGTATAACTAAAAACACCATCAAGAATAATGCAAGTTTTAGAAAAAATGTAGATTATGTAGATTAGATCAGTCTACAAACATCTACAAAGAAAGCATTAATTTCTAAGTAGCAGAAGGGCTGCCAACTTTGGGGAGGTATCTGAAGTGAGATTTTCTGGTGGCTGGAGTGAGACTGGAGTGGGATTTTCAATTTTGCATGCTCAAGTGCATATCCTACATTACACTGCTTAAAACACACATTTCAAGCACAGCTCAACTCATGTTAGACCCACTGTTCTTAAATCAGTCCTCAGACACCCCCCAACTGGTCCACAATTTTGCTTGAAATTAGCTCCAGTTCATTATTTTAATCAAGTATAACTGTCTTATTTGAAGGCAGGGATAGTTAAATAGTGTTTACTGTGATTGTGTTTATTTCTAATAAAGAATTTTCCCTTTGCACTGTCCCACTGGTACAGATTTATGTACTTTTTTATACAGTAATTTAGAAACTGAATTAATTTAGAGTGATGAGATTACTTCAGGAAGTATTCATTTAAATTATTAAATAATTATTGTATTATAATTGCAACTGATTGCCTTTTAATGTAACTACCAGCACTGTTGGTGTCAGATGACGAGGACATGAAATTAAAATGAACCAGAGTTAAAACCAAACGAATGATTAAATAGCACACGTTCCGCTTGAGGGATGAAGCAGTAACTTTGGGAGAGAGCCCTCCAGGTTTCTGAGGCCGATCCTCACTCTGCTTCACTCCATAGCACTCTCTCTGGCCGTGATAGTGACATAAAAAATGCAGAGCTGTCGGAGATGCAGCCAATGTCCTCTTAACAGGTTATGTGAACTAATCAGAGGCCATCAGGCAGACAGAACATAAAATAGTTGTGATACAAGTTTGTTCTCAGTGTGGTGTTTGGTTGGCTTGAGATTTCTTTCTTTCCCATCTTTCCTAGCATGAGTCCCACGCCAAAACTGTGAGAGTTAGAAACTCTGGTAGCAGTCATTATTGAAATTGCGGATCACTGTGATTTAACATAAAATGTCTGACACAAAAGTAGAAAAGCTAAATAAATATTTTGATACAGAAGCAAATGCAGAAACAGTAGTCCCAAAATTATTATATTCATAAAGCAAATGCAAATAAACTGCTTCAGCAATATTGTTAATTTCTGGAGTCTGTGAATGAGCTGGTTGGCCTGGGCAGTGAGGGAGAGAGCTGAAAGTGTTGGGGTGAGGCAGCAGCGCTCAGTACAGTAAGGGCTAATGCAGTGGAGATGAGAGTGCTAAGGTTGAGTATAAGAAGGGCTGATGCAGTGGAGCTGAGAGTGCTGGCGCTGAGTGTAACCAGGGCTGATGCAGTGGAGCTGAGAGTGCTCGGACTGAGTATAACAAGGGCTGATGCAGTGGAGCTGAGAGTGCTGGGGCTGAGTATTACAAAGGCTGATGCAGTGGAGCTAAGAGTGCTGGGGCTGAGTACAGTAAGGGCTGATGCAGTAGTGCTGGGAGTGCTAGGGGTGAGTACAATAGGGACTCACGTAGTTACAGCTGAGAGTGCTTGGACTGAGTGTCTAGTAAGGGCTGATGCAGTAGTGCTGAGACTACTGAGGCTGAGAACAACAGGAGCTGATGAAGATGCAGCAGTGCTAAGAGTACTGCGGCTGAGTACTATAGGGGCTGATGAAGTTACAGCTTAAAGTTTTACTCAACTTAAAAAAAAAAAAAAAGTACATTGATTGAAAGAATCATTTATTCAAAGTATTTAAAAAAAAATAAAAAATGCAGCTTTGGACAGTCATGATGAGACCCTGTCATAACTGGCTGCTTGAGTGATTCTCGAAAAAAAAATATTTTGAGTGCCACATCGTTACTTCATCAGTGATTAAAGTACAATTTGGATTAAAACACCTCAGACCAGGTCTACAAAACCATAAAACACCTCTCAAAAGAATGACATGAGAACACTCCCACTCATTGAAAACCACACTGAAATCACCCAAAAAGCCTTCACAACCCATAGAGAACAATATATAAATTTAACCTACAATAACAGAATTTGCCTAATGATCTTTGTCATGATAAATAAGAGTGTGGATTAGGGAATTTCCAAAAGCAACATTCTTCTGGGGGCTAAAGAGACAAATGACAGAATATGCGCTTTCTTTTTAGTAAAATTAAGGATCACTGAAGGGACACCAAAAGTGGCAATATAGGACAGAATTTCAGGGGTGTTTTTGGGAACATGTCTAAAGCTTTAAACATTCTCTCAAAGAAACATGGTCAGTACTGTATACACATAGGACAGAAAAAAAAACCATGATAGATGCCATCCTTACTTTAAATTGGATCAAGGCAAAAAAAAAAAAAAAAAAACGCTCGAGATCCATCTTATGCTCCTCTTTCCAGCTGCATTTAGTCCAGATAGGGGCTAAAGATTCAGAGGATAACAGAATATTATATAAAATGGACAGAAGGACAAATGCTTCTGGAACTGAGAGAATTCCATCAACAAGTTTCTATCAACCTTTCACATTTCCACAACACATAGACAGGGCTGTGAAAACATTTTAGTCAGCTTAAAAGGTTGTCTAAATTGCTTTCATAGTACAATAATATTTGAGGTGTATTAAGTTAGACAGCACTGCAAAGGGGCATACTAATGTGAGCAGCATGAGTGGGCCTCCATTAAACACCAATTAGTATTTAGAGAGACACATCAAGAATGAACTGTCTGAATATCAGCAGCCCAGCATTAGGTTCTAACAAACTGGCCAGATATTTTTCATTCAAGCCAAGCACAAGCATTTATACCTTCTATTTGCTATTGTTTACAGCTGCTTTACAAAGTTGCCTCCCTAGGCGCTCTTGTCAATTTCCGTACAATGTAATGAACTTCATTTGGAAGTCTAAGCACCAACACAAAGAAATAAGGCAATAACGTTGTGAGTAATATGATAAAATAAGACCTTAAATTCAACGCTCAAAACCATTTCTAGTGAGGTGCCTGGTTTTCATAGCTTTTAGGTGTGTTCATACATTCATACATTTTCATAATTTATTAACCTGCTGAGGAGCATTCTAAGTTAGATGTGAAACTGACATATCAGACAGGTTATTGAGATCATGAGATCTGCCATTTCCTGTGAAGTTTCTCTGGCAAACATGTCTCCTCCACTTAGGGAGAAACAGGGCTTGGGTGCATGATATCATGACGCAGTGTCTTATGGGTGATACGCCATTTTGTCAAGTCAGTCATACAGATTGATTCTGAATAGTTGAATGAATCTCCCTTTCCTATCTGCAGCGAGAGTGCTGGTATAATTAAACTCAAGCTCATTTTATACTCATACATTTAACAGAATCAAACTTTCAGCATCATTTAGTGAATTTGTTGCTTTTTGTATCAGCTAACTAACTCTTTACAAACTTGGTTTCTGGGTGGAATATTCATTTGTAAAATGTACATGGGCTTCAAGTGACCTGAAACTTTTACTACTCAAAAGAACAGGCTCTTAAGCTGCATACCAATTAGGAAAAAAGTGCACCCACACATCAATCTTTTATCCATATAACATTGTTTGGAATCCCTCTGAAGTTGATTAAGATGCACCCTATTTCCTCTAATTCACATTAAAGCATGACAAGTCTACCAAGTCAAACCACAATAAAACAATCTCTTTAAGCTCTTATACTATGTGTGTGTGTTTGTGTGTGTGTGTGTGTATGTAGTATGCAAACAAA
Source organism: Piaractus mesopotamicus (assembly GCA_023558415.1). NCBI lineage: Eukaryota > Metazoa > Chordata > Actinopteri > Characiformes > Serrasalmidae > Piaractus > Piaractus mesopotamicus. Next base: position 38,576 of record JAILXH010117130.1, read on the forward strand.
GAATTAATCCTACCAATATCTTGGAATATTCCCATAATGCAGTGCAACATGACGTTGATTCCCAAACCCTACGGCTTACATCTGCGGAATGGCTTAGACTCATATTACGATAAATAAATTTTTTTTTTTTTTTTTACACTTAAGTGTTTATTGAGTTCTTTTTTT